>VDFB02321070.1:0-183716 GCA_007258455.2 Sequoia sempervirens
ATTTGCCATCTTGGACAAATCATGACATGAAGATAAGATCAATAGTCAAGTCTGCTTCATTTATTGTAGGTATACCCACCTAGGTCTAGCAGTGCTTGGAGAGTAGAAGGTTAAATTCTTTCAAACCTTGTTTTGTTACCCTAAAATGTTGTGAAAGCTTGGCAACCTTTCGTGGTTCAAACTTTCATTTTTGAGAGATAAAAAATTGTGACTCTATTGGGGATAAAAAAGATTCCGTGCCTTAATCATAGAGTCAAAAATCCTATATACAGACTCCGCTGGGAATACCAAGTAACAATATTTTTCTCTCTTTCAAGAAAGTGAGTGGCGACTCTAATCAAACATTGCAATATGAATGGAAGGAGATTTCAATTTAGGGGAGGTCATTCTGGAGCTCCTCCTGGTAATAGTAAGTGGACGCATAAAAATGATAAGGTTGACAAGGGTAAAGGGAAAAGTGAGGACATGTCATGCTTAACAAACAAAGATAAATTATCGATACCTTTTGGTGAGAATTGCTTTGACACATGGAAAGATAATTCATCTGAAGAGCCCTATACCCTGAAAGATCAGAGAAATCCTTTTTACAATCCTCAGAAAAATGTTGAATTTGAAGCTAGAAAATAGGTTGAATTTGAAGCTAGATTTGAAGCCGAACGACTCAGAGTTCAATATGAATATGACCAAAAAATGGAAGGTAATCAGAGTGGACCTGCTAATCAGGAAATTCAACAAGAATATTATGAATCTTTAAGTTATGAGGAAATTATGGCACGGTATGAATCTCAGAGAAAGGAAAGGGAAGAGCAAGAAAAGGCCCAAATGATTAAAGCAATGAGGGAATTCAAACTGCAGAAGGCTTAGAACATTCCACACACATTTGCTTTTCCTCCAAAATATGTACCACCCCATAAACAGGACAATCATGGTGCAGGGTATTCTGAACCACCAAGGATTCCTCACCATCAAACTAGGAATCAATATAGACAGCCAAATTGTCCACCTTATGTTCCCACACAACATCCAAATAATTATCCACCTCCTGGTCAGTGTCATGTGCCACAACAAAATATGCAGTACAATAATCCTATGTACCAATATCAACACCCACCTAATCCTCCTCCTTATCAATATAAAACCATTATTAGACAATTTGATCTAGCAGGGTTTCAATTATACCCTTATCCCATGGACAACAGTTGGAGAGGTTTAGTACCCAAGTTTACAGGAAGTAATGCAATCACTATTGAGGATCACTTAAGGAATTTCAATGCTTTCATTCAGGATTTGGATGTACCTTATGAATATTTGCATATGAGATTATTTATGATGTCTCTTATTGAGGAAGCTAGGGATTGGTTCAATAGCTTAGCAACAGCTTCTATTTATTCTCTTCAGATATTTCAGGATCAATTCCTTGAACAATTTGGGAATCTGAGTGCACCAAACGCTACTCTCCATGAACTAATGCAAATTCAGAAAGGTCAGAATGATTCAATCTTTGATTTTAATAGAAGATTCAATAAATTTCATAATAGAATACCTCCAGGATCAAAGTTACCTGACTCTGTAGCATTAAGTGTTTACCTGAATGCATTTGACCCTAAAACAGGGTATGAGTTGAGAAACAGGTTCCCAAGGGACTTAATTGAAGCACAAAAGATAGCATTAACAATAGAGAACAACAAAAAAGTTGCTGGGATAATGAATAAGAGAGACAACCCTCAAGTTCCTCAACAAAATAATAATTATCAACATAATCAGGAGAACACGTATAGAAATGAAAGACCAAGGTCGAGGTTACATGACATGCCCTATAACACAAACTAGAAGGATGGGAAACCTATAACAGATAGGCCTGGAAGCAAGGAAACTCCTGATCCATTGATGAAGAAGGGAACATATGTGGTGAATAGCAATTATTTTTGTGAGGCTTGTGATAAGTTGCATTCCCCTAAATATTGTGTTGTAGCCTAGAGAATGCAAGAAGAAGGATTGCTAATTGGAGATGATGGGGAAGATCATATGATCTACTTGACCTCAAATGATTCTCATCATGTTGAGGAGAGGTACTCATCTTCGAAGGAGGGAGGTTACGAGTATGACGTTGCAGAACAAAGATATAATGTACATATGGCTGAGCAACATGTTTTTTCTGACTCTGAGGATGATTATGCAGAACCACAATCTATTGAGGTGCCTGCTCACAATAATGTGAGGAGACTTACTGAAGAAGAGATAGAAAAATTGACTGTTGCTACAGTAGAAGAAGCCAAGAATAAATACCGGTTGAGGAACAAGACAGTAAATGAGAAGGAAGGTGTCCCTAGGGGTATCTTTATGAAAGATTAGAAAGTTGTGCAAGGAGTTTCAAAGAAAAATGAAAACAAACAATGTGAAGAAAGTAAACAGAATCTTATCCAAAAGGATGTAGTAAAAGAGTTACATAAAGAAATTCAAAAAAATGATCAGTCGGGTAGAGGAGAAAAAGAAGTAAACAAAGGAGAAACATTAGAATAGAAGAAAGTAATTAAGGAAGAAGGTTCTTCTTTTGATTTTACTCAAGCCTTGTCTCAGGTAAAGATGTTTGTCCCACTTCTAGAAATGATGAAAATTAAGGAGTAAAGGGACAGTGCAATGCAATTGATAACAAATGATAGTGAAAGACATGTAAGTACTGAAAATAAAATGGTTGCAAAAAATAAGCAAGATAAAGTAAATGTCCCAGAAATCTGCTTGAGTAATGTATTAACAAGTCCGCCACAGGTTGATCCTTTCTTTATCACATTACTCATAAATAATAAATTATTGAGGAATTGTATGATAGATTTTGGTGCCGCCATGAATATTATGCCAATAGGAGTGATGAAACAACTAGGCATGTGGGTGGATACATATGAAGGAAAGTGTTATACAATGGATAACCGACCTATTCCTGTGGTTGGTATAATGAAAGATGTAGAAGTCATGTTAGCTTCCTACCCTCAAGTAGCTTACAATATTGATATAACAGTTATAGACACCCCTCCTCAATTTGGTATGCTTTTATCAAGGCAGTGGATGGTTGCTATTGGTGGAAATGTCTAGTTCAATCTATCTTATGCAACCATTCCTGTAAATGGCCAAGAAGTGAAATTGTACAGGGAGCCGAGGATGAATCAACTCATTGATTTTGTGCCACAAGACCAAATCAATTTCTTTTGTGATGTTGATCTTGGGAGTTTCAAAATAGAACCAGTACAGCTAGTATTGACTAATAGTGATCCTATTGAGAAGCATGCTGCAAGGAACCACAATGGTGTGTGGAAGATGTATTTCGATGGAGCCTGCAACCAAGAAGGCAATGGAGCTAGGATAGTATTTGTTTTGCCTGAAGGTAATACATTTAAGTATTCATTCTTGTTAACTTTTGAATGCACAAAAAATGTGGCGGAGTACGAAGCTCTGTTAACTGGATTGAATATAGCGGTGAAGCATAAAATAAAGTTGCTGTCTATCCTAGGAGATTCTGAGTTAGTTATCTCGCAAGTTAAGGTGAAATATATAGAAAAAAATAAAAGATTAAAGCAATACAAAAATGTTGTGTGGGATACAATATAATTTTTTGATGCTTTCTCAATTGAGTGGGTGGATAGATCGAAGAATATAATGGAAGATTTTCTAGCTAATGTAGCATTGAAGAGAGATGATATTACATTGGCAGGAGTGTCACAAATTGAATTCAAAACAAGGCCTGTTGTGCCTGATAATGTATATAGCTAGCAAGTTTTTAATGATGACATTGATCTTTTAAAATTCCTTCACTGTATAAACCAGTATGAGGCTCAAGAGATCGAATTCAATGCCTTTGTTGAAGAAGTTGATGGAAAAGAGACAGTATTTGGAAAATATATTTTGCAGCTTAAAACAAATAAGATTCCTAAAGGTTTGGTAGAATTAGAGAGGGTATATGATGGAAGTGATCGGTCTTTAATAAATCAAACACCAGTTGGAAGGGATGACATTGAAGAAATTAATTTGGGAACTGAGATGGCACCAAGAAAGGTGTACATAGGTAAAAAGATCAGTCCCGCAATTAGAAAAATGCTGATTGAATTGTTGAGAAAGTATAAACATGTATTTGCTTGGTCTTATGAAGATTTGAAAGCATATAGAGAAGACTTGTTTCAGCATGAAATACCATTAAATCCAGATGCTAAACCATTCAGACAAAAGAAAAGGCCGATAAATCCAACTCTAGAGCCTAAAATGCAGGAGGAGTTGGAAAAGCTCAAAGATGGTGGAATCATTAAGCCAATTAGACATTCAACTTGGGTGTCAAATCTGGTCCCTGTCAGAAAGAAAAATGGAGACATTAGATTATGTGTAGATTTCAGAAATCTAAACATAGCGTCCCTTAAAGATAATTATCCTTTGCCTAATATGGAGGCCATATTGCATAAGGTGACAGGCTGTGAATTGTTGTCCATGATGGATGGATTTTCAGGGTATAATCAGGTCAAGGTTAAAGAGTCTAAGCAATACAAAACAACATTCACAACCCCTTGGGGAACATATGCTTATCTGAGGATGCCATTTGGTCTCACTAATGCAGGGGTGACTTTTCAAAGAGCCATGGATGTGGCTTTTGCTGATTTGATCAATATTCTCATGGTGGTGTATCAGGACGATCTCATTGCTTACTCTAAGAAGGCTGAGGATCATGTTCATCATTTGGAAAAGGTATTTATAAGAGCCCTTGAATATGGTATTAGCTTAAACCCCAAGAAATGTAATTTTGCTATCACAGAGGGTAAGCTTTTGGGGCACATTGTTTCAAAGGAGGGGATTAAGATAGACCTTGGAAGAGTGGAGGCTATTGATAAGATCCCTATCCCTAAAATTTTTAAGGCAATACAGTCATTCTTTGGACAGATAAATTTTGTTAGGAGATTTGTCTCTAACTTTGCTGAGATTGTTAAACGCATAGCAAGAATGTTGAGGAAAGGACAAAATATAGAATGGACTGTAGAAGCTTTGGAAGCTTTTGTGTCTATAAAATGAGCTATTAAGGAGGCTTCTATTCTTAAGTCGCTTGATTTTTCAAAACCTTTCTAGATTTTTTCATTTGCCTCAATGCATACTGTTGCAGCTGTCATGCTACAGAAGAATGAAGATGGTTATGAGCAGCCAATATCTCTTTTTAGTAAGTCATTACAAGAGTCTGAACTAAAGTATGATATAATGGAAAAGCAAGCATTTGTGTTGGTGAAAGATGTAAAATTTTTTAGGCCATACCTAGTTGGAGCAAAGGTGGTTGCTTATGTTCCCCATGCAGCTGTCAAGGATATTCTGACACAATATGAAGTAACAGGTAAAAGATGCAAATGGATCAACAAAATCTAGGAATTTGACTTGGAGATTCAAATTACTAAATTGGTCAGAGGTCAGGGTTTGGCTAAACTAATGGTAGAGGCAAATTTTGAAGAAAATCATATTTGCAATATAGAAGGAGAAGATGTAATTGCGAGTATTGAGCATACTAAATGGTATGTAGATATCATGCATTATCTTAAACATATGAAGTGTCCAGAAGGATTGAATGATAACCAGAAAAGAACACTGAAGTTGTAGGCATCAAAATATGTTTTTATGGATGGGGATTTATTTTGGAAAAATAGGGATGGTGTATTATTATTGTGTCTAGATGAGTTTCAAGCTAAACATGTTTTGAGTGAAATGCATGAGGGAGTATGTGGAGGACATTATTCAGCAAGGACAACAGCGCATAAAATTCTCAGGGCAGGCTATTATTGGCCTATGATTTTTAATGACTCTTTTGCATATGTGAGAAAATGTGAAGCTTGCCAAAAGTTCTCTAGGAAATTGAAATATCAGGGAGCTTTTCCATTAAAACCTTTGCAGGTTGATTTCATCAGAGAAATACAAGAAAAATGAAGTGGTGGACATAGGTGGATATTGGTGGCCACTGATTATTTCACCAAGTGGGTAGAGGCCATCCCAACTAAACAAGCTACAAGTAAGGTGGTGACACAATTCCTGATGGATAATATTATTAATAGATTTGGTACACCAATGAGGTTGATTACTGACAACGGGATGTGTTTTAGATCAGATGAATTCAAAGGCTTTTGTAGCACATATGGTATTGCCATTTCTTATGTATCCCCTTATCATCCATAGGCTAATGGACAAGCAAAATCTAGTAATAAGAGTCTTCTGAAGATTATAAGAAGGATGTTAGATCAAAATAAGAAGGCTTGGGATTTAAAATTAAGATTGGCTGTATGGGCTGATAGAATTACGGTGAAGAAGGAAATTGGGAAGTCCCCATTTGAGTTAGTGTATGGAACACAGGCCAGGATGCCTTTGCAAAACTTGTTACCAATTTACAGGTTTGTTCTTCAGGAAGATTTAGATATTCCTAAACCCATGGAGGAAAGAATGGAGCAACTAGCTGAATTGGATGAAATGAGGAGAGTGGCTTAAAATAAAAATATAAAGTTGCAGAAGCAGATGAAATATTTATTTGACAAAAAGGCAAAGGATAGGAAATTTGGAGAAGGTGATCTGGTACTGATGTGGAATGCAAGGTGCCATGAGAAGGGAAAACATGGGAAGTTTGAAGCCTTATGGCTAGGGCCTTTTGTGGTGGTTGGAAAGAAAGGCGAAGACTCATACTATTTGTAGAATATGGCTGGTGAAGATCAGGAATTGCCTGTACATGGGCAATTTCTGAAACAATTTTTCTCTTGAAATAATGCAAAGGATTAAGGGTTACTAGTGCATGGACAACTCTTGATGGTCCTCTTTGAAATTATTTTCCATGCATAGTAGTTTAGGAAATGAAAGGAATAAGATTTGTAAGTACATGGACAATCCTGATTTTCCTTCTTTTGAAATAAAATTTTCCATGTACAGTAGTATAGGGTCTCATTCATTGCCATTTCCTTTTTGTTCCATTCTACTCACATGTTCCATCACTTTGAGTTTGGTCTGCTCACCAAGAAATTTGAATCCTTGCAATGATCTCACTATCATTCATCCCCAGATGGAGCCACTGTTAGAACTGTAAAATTTTGAAATTTTTTACATTCTATTGCATCCAAAAGTTTCAGTATTAAGTTCTCATCATAAGCATCAAGGTCCCTCTTTGTATTGTATTGCTTGTTTTCTGTCGTAAAAGCCATTGAATCCATCAAGTCTTTCATTTTTCATTAAAAGACCCGAATCGACAAGACATTGTAAAAGTCTCCCCGACCTGATTTTTCACTAATATATGTTTGTTGCAGACTATTGGCAAGAAAATTTGCTTTTTTTGGTGACAAAAGGAATCATTTCAGCAAAGGGGAGTCATTGTCAGAGTAAAGTCATAGCGAATACAATGTGTTTCACCGACCGGTGCATGTGGAAGTTTATCGCTCAAGATAAAGGTGTTCGGGAAAATGTTTCAGCAAACTAATTTTTTCTTGCCGACAGGCATCCTGAAAAAGGTATATCGGCATATGTTGGGGCATCGGTCTAATGTCAGGGCAAAGACAATATGTTATACCGACTAATGCATAAGGGTGTTGTTTCGGCCATACTAATTGGTATTGGTATGAACTTATAACAAAATCATTTTGTTTTATCGATTGACTTGCAAACAGATGTCTTGGTAAGACTTATGTGCATCGGGGAAGGTCTAGGTTTGGGGGCCATTATTTGGCTGAACTAAGTTCAAAGGTATATTAAACTTATCGGTGAGAAGCTGTGGAGTCTTGCTGATTCAAATCTTATGCCGATGGAGATATGCATTATCAGGAGAAGAACTTGTCGGCATAAGTTTTACCGAAGTATGAATGTTATGCCGACATATGGTTCGGGGTGAATTTTTTTGAATAGGAGTAATTTGGAGGAGTGATTTCCGTAAGAAATTTGGTGTCGGTGTAAGTTTTCCTGAAAGGTTCATTGTCTTGCTGAAAGTATTGTTTCAATGGTTGGGTTTATTTATTCGGTGAGAAAAATTGGTGGACATGCCGAAATGAGAATTCATCGGTGAAAGGGTGATTTTGTTTTAGCGAATGAAAATACATTGAAAAGCATATATCGGTAAGATGCAAAGATATCTGCATAATATCTCCCCGACTTTGAAAGTTACAGTGGAGTGGGTGAAATGAAGATTGTATCGGCAAGAGTACAAATTTGTCTCGGCGACCCAATGTAAATAAAGATTTTCGGTGAAACAAGATGAAGTCTACGAGAGGTTTCCTTGACATTTGTAGGTTATAGCAAAGAACATAAAGATAAAGGATTTCAGTCGGTGTGAATAACATTAATGTCTCAGCGATTGGAAAATGCTTTGAAGAATACATATCAGTATTGTTTCATGATATCTATGAGATGTTTCCCCAACTTTGAATTGTCATAGCGACATGAAAAGTAGAAGCATTTGTCAACAAGTTGATTCAAGGTGTCAGTAAAACCATAAAGTGTCTTGGTGAATGATGAGATAAACGTTGAAAAGGGATTTCACCCTAGATTTGAATTTTTCTCATCGAAAGGACATTTGATGCGACAGTGCCAATTTCAAAGGAGGTGTCATTCATGCTTCATTAATGGCATGATGGGATAAAACAGTAATGACAGTAATGTTTTAATCAATTCCTCATTTCTAAATTGATTGTTGGTGAACTGGCAAGCAGAAGGGGAAGGAGATAAGAGAGAATTTTGATGATATCACTTCTGGAAATGAGGAACAATTGCTGGCTCAATTGAGAAGATGTGTGGATGATGAAATGGTAAATATGACTCCAGAAGTGGGGAGGAAAATGTTGGAGGATGCTGGTGTTATGATATTTCTTGGTTTAGATTTGAATTCTACGTTGGTTTTTGATAGTTTCTTGAAGGGTAGTAATGCTATTCATAAGCTTGATAAGGAAAAGTTGATAGAGGTATATACAGGCTCTAAATATAATACTGATGAGGGATCAATGTTGATATGGGCTTTGTACCCACCCCATAGGAAATTAGTGGTACTTGATACAAAGAAGGCATTTGGCCATGTCTTGACTTTAAAAGTTGGAGAAGCTAATCCTTTTGCTACTGCTGATATTTGGGTAAATATTGCAAAATTGAATAAAGCACAGATTCAATTATTGATAAAAGAAAGAGAAATGTATAAAGCAAATAATGAGAAATTGCTGAGAGAAAATGATAGACTTAAAGACTTGGTTGGTGTTTCAATGGGAACAAGCAAAATGATAACTCAAGGAGAAAGCTCTCAAGCAAAAGACCACTGGGTAGGGTCAAGTGCTTATTCTCAGGGAAAGTATGATGCTATTGCTGCAATTATCAAGAAGAGGCAGGATCATTTGACATCCTGGTTGAATAAATTGTGGGGAAAATATTCTCATACTCTTGCTGCATTGAAGGAGCACACAAGGATGGATGGACGAATCATGGAGAAATTTCATGAGTTGGCTCAAAGTGATGAAGCTAGTAGTTCTGCACTTGAAGCTGCAAATCACATAATCAATCGCCATCAAAATTTCTATGATGAATTGCAAGGAGATGAACAGGGGTTAATTGCAGCTACTGAGAAAACTGTAATTCCATTTTCTCATGATGATAATGGGGATTTGAAAGAGGCCACCAGGTGGAAAAATGAATGTGATTCAATGCTAAGTGAAATCATGAAGATAGCTTCTGCAAAAGATATAGTATTGGAAGAAGTGAGTAAACAAAATGAGGAAATGGTCAAGATAGAAATTACGGTTTGGAATGTTGTTGGGGATGTGGACATGTATGAGCACCAAGATTATTTGGACCACCTCAATGAGACTCACTTGTGGCTAAATAGAGCCTTATTATTTTCTATCTTATGTTTTTTTTATTTTTATTTTCTATTTCTGAAAGGATGCGTCCTTTCATATTCTCAATGTATAAATGTCTATTTTGTAAACAATATGCGAGGAGATATAATAGGATAGAGAATAGAGAATAGGGTGAAACACCATGTTTCATAGGGTTAAGACTATGTTGCATGTTTTGAATTCATGGAAATATAAATGAAAATCATCTGATCTGTTGGAGAATTCTGGTGTCAATTGTTGTGTTATGCCTATTGAAAGAATTATCTGAGTTGTCTCTAAAATTGATGTTTCTTGGTTATTTAGATCAACAAAATAAGTTTGTGTCTGGTTTATCAGTACGTATTTTTCATATCTGTGTGATTGGTTGATAGGTTCTTTCAAGGAAAGATTAAATCCTTTTGATTAATCACAATAATCAGGGAATTTCATTTAGATCAGTAAGAAGAACTCAATAATCACAACCTTGCAATTTTATACTAGTTATAAATAAATATTCCAAACAATTTGAATGAATCCAAAAAGAAGTCATTTGTTTATGATTTCATTTGACTCCGCATATTATATAAAGCATTGGTCTCACTATTTCCATCATTTAGTTTTATTCATACTTTTTTACATCTGTTAACTGAGCATATTAGGGTTTAGTTTTGAATGCTGGTATACAATATATACCAATTTTATTTTATTTTGTCCATTTCAATTTTCCATCTTGGACAAATCATGGCATGAAGATAAGATCAATAGTCAAGTCTGCTTCATTTATTGTAGGTATACCCGCCTAGGTCTAGCAGTGCCTGGAGAGTAGAAGGTTTAATTCTTTCAAACCTTGTTCTGTTACCCTAAAATGTTGTGAAAGCTTGGAAACCTTTCGTGGTTCAAACTTGCATTTTTGAGAGATAACACATAGGAATTTGCATCATGCTCCTACTAGTGAAATTCAAACTCAACTTACGATGTGGCCCTTTGCAGTTTGGAGGTTGGACATTATAGGAGAAATTTGACCTCCTTCTATTGGACATACCTTTATCATCACTGTAATTGATTATTTCACCAAATGGGTAGAGGCCATTCCTATTTGATCTACAACAACTATGGTAATATGTTGTTTCATCCTAGAATAGATTATTGCTCTCTTTGGACTCCCTTCTGTATTAGTCTTTGATAATGGTACACCATTTAAGAATAATGAAGTGAATAAATTTTTACAGACCTTCAATATCCAACATTGTTTTTTGACACCTTATTACTCATAATCTAATGGTTAAGATGAATCAATTAATAAAGTTCTTGAATTTTTTTTGAAGAAAACTGTTAATAAAAATCATTGGGATTGGCACACACAATTGCATTATGTGCTTTGGGCTTATCGTACAAGTGTTCAATCTTCCACAAGGACCACACCTTATAATTTTTTCTATGGTAGTGAAGCAATAATGACCTTAGAGTTATAAATTTACACACTAAGAATCACTCTTCAAGGCCTTATTGATGATACATATTTAAAAAACAACAATTACATCAACTTGGGATGCTCGATGAACAACGCATTAATGCTATTGAACATCTTCAAGCTTATTACAAAAGGAAACATAATCATTACAACCTTAATGTTATCCCTTTCTCATTCCACAAGGTTGAATTAGTTCTATCTGCTAATCAGCGCAATGTTAATGGCAACTCAAATGAATGTGACAAATTCAGTTCTAATTGGTTAGGACCTTACATCGTTGAAAAAACTTTTGGGTCTAGTGCATACATGTTAATTGAACTAGATGGAACACCCCTTAAAGAACCTATCAATGCCATGTATTTCAGTCAGTATTATGTTTAATCCCTTTGAATAGTATGAATAATAAAGCAGTGTTGTTAGAGCTATTGGGTCATATCCTATATGCTTTCACATTGCTTCGTTCTTGACAAATCAATCTTGCATGTCTTGAGCGCTAAAGTGATTATTTAATTATTTTTTATAATTACTTTAGGTTTCATACTATTCAAACCTCCTCTTCTATGTTATCATAAGTTATATCATTAAATATATTTAATTTAGCATAACATACTTAATCTTCATGTTGTATATAAATGAAACTACAATAAGTTTTACTTAGATCACAAACTTTGTTAAATCATAAAAAAATTAATTAAGTAATCTTACCAAGGTTATTTAATTAATCACATTGCCATTTAACTTTCAAACACATTAATACAAATCATAAAACATCAAATTCTCATATATATTTGAATAAGTTATCTATATTATTTCAAAAATATGTAAGAATAGAATCTGTAGCAAATTGAATGTAGTTTCTAAATTACTAGGTTTATTTAAAAAATATATATTTGGTGAAAATTTGAAATTTCAATGTAGTAGTAACTTAAATTTCAGGGAAAAATAAGATGTAGGTGTCTGTCTAACCACCCTAACCACAATAAAATGATAATATTTTTTTATAAGACTTTAGATATAAGTAGAGGACTCATGTCCCGATGTGATGCATATTTTTTTGTAATTTTTTTCCAAGTAAATAATTAATTATGAATTTTTTATTACAACTTTTAAAAAGTATAAAAAATTGTATGTCAGACCACTTTAACTTGGTCAAAACTTCATGAAATTCATTTTTTGTTTTTCTAATCCTATAGTATGCAAAGGATAAAATGTGATACATGTTTCAGATTCAAAAAATGTGATACCATTTGAAAGCTATAGATTTTTTTCAATCTCCTATCAATTAGGACTTTAGTCATAATTCAAATAGAAAATGAATAATAATAATTTATTAAATTCAAAGTAAAATATCATTTATATTGGTATAAAGTTGAGAATCTCCTTTAAAAACCCTTTTTGTGTCATCAATTTTGGGTAAAAAAAGTTATTAGCCACATACCCTACACATACCCATCATATCACCACTTTTTGGCCCATCATGATCCTACACATACCCATCCAAATTTTTATGTACATCTAATCACAATATGGGTATGTGTAGGATCATGATGGGCCAAAAAGTGGCGATATGTAACTGATATGATGACCCACGTGGCTGACGACTTTTTTTAACCCAAAATTGATGAAATGAAAAGGGTTTTTAAAGGAGATTCTTAGCTTTCCACCAATATAAATTATGCTTTACATTGAATTTAATAAATAATTATTATTAATTTTCTATTTGAATTACGACTAAACTCATGATTGATAGGATGATTGAAAAACATCTATAACTTTCAAACAGTCTCACATTTTTTAAATCTGAAACATACATCACATTCTATGCTTTGCATACTATAGGATTAAAATAAATAAATTTGAATTTCCTGAAGTTTTGACCAAGTTAAGGTGGTCAGACATACAAGTTTTATATTTTTTAAAAGTTGCAATAGAAAAATCGTAATTTATTAAAAAAAATTACAAAAATGCATCACGTGGGACATGAGTCCTCTACCTATATCCAAAATCTTATAAAAAATATTATCATTTTATTGTTGAAGGTATTAGAAGAAACCTACTTATTTTTTCCCTAAAATTTAAGTACTACTGCATTGAAATTTCAAATTTTCACCAAATAGATTTTTCTTTTAAAAAAAAAAACTTAGTAGTTTAGAAACTACATTCAATTTGCTACAGATTCTATTCTTACATATTTTTTAAATAATATAGATAACTTATTCAAATTTTTACATCAAGTTGCCTAACTTTGATTTATCAAAATTTTATTACCACTTAAGGGCCTTTTTTTTCCATGATGATCTTGCACATACCCATATACAATATCACTAAGGTTTGTGAGAACTAGATCCCTTAGGATCTGGTGCTCATGATCCAGTAGTAGGACATCGGGAGATGGTCGTATGTGATTGGGAGCACGATCCATCGAACCTGAGTGCAAACTCTAGACCTTGTATCCATCCAAGAGCCACCTAATGCTCGCCTGCTATCTACTCCCCCTTCATTTGTGGCTATGATACCTCTACCTGTAGTTTCTCCACCTTTGTTGGAGTTTGGAATGACTGTTTTGTAGTCTCGGCTTGAAAGAGTCATCTCCTCACACTCTCGTATGCTACGTGTAGCCTCACAAATGGTCTAAGTGACTCTAAATCCTCCTCCATGATCAGTGGGGGCACATAATTCGGGTCCATCTCCTCCTCTTCCATGGATGCAGGCACTATCTTTGCATCCACCTGATAGTAGAACTCTCGCTAATCTCTCGTCACTCTTGCAAGGTGGAAATAGTAGATAATCAGTACACATCATCATGATATATATATATATATAAAGAAGCATAAGCACTAACATACATGCATAAAATCAAATATCATCACCTATATCTCTAGTGGGTTGAACAATATCAAAATCATCCTATTTAGGGAGCATGGAGGACATGCTAGCCTCTCCATGACTATGAGTATTGGTGCGTACTGTAGCTACTACTCATGATCTCATCATACAGATGGGAGAGGGATCTCCCCACTCGTGTCAATCCCTAGTTACTGCCTCATTAATCTCACTTAGGGGTGGATCCTCCTCCTCATACTCCTCCTCGTCATCCTCATCCTCATCTCCTCCATCTTGGCCATCATAGTTAGGATCTACATCCTCATCATACTCATCATCTATCACATCAGTGAATATGTTTGTAGCCCTTTATCGTACCTCCTTGGCCCTGTCTTTGCCTCATCTCCCTCATATGGCATTGGTCTTGCATCACCTATAGGGACATCCATCAAAAATATAGGAGCTGGTTATGTCACTGACCACCACTCCTGACAATCATCTGTGCTACTGACATCATCAGCATCAAAGACTGGAGGTTGATTGTGATCTAAGAAATCAGAGTCACTCTAAGCAACATGCTCTATAGTGAGTCATATGGTATCACCTACTCTTTGGGTACTTTGTACTAGTCTCCTAATAAAGGCACATGCCCTCGGTGGTGGCTAAACCTATCTAAACTACCGCATGACTCGACCATAATAGAAAGGACATACTACATAGTCATTTTGACCAACCAAAAATCTATCTAGTTGCATCCTTCTCAACTGTCCCATGGGATCTGGCCACTATAGTGTCAGCTAATAAGGTTTCCAAAGGATCTCATCCTCCTACAGCCGGTCAAATCTCACTCTCCAAAAATGCAAGTCTCCATACTACTATAAGCGCTGTAGAGGATAGTTGAAGGCTCGAGGATACCCTACAGCTGTAGCACATGGGAAACTGATAAGTCTAGTGCATGTAATATGCTCAAGGCACCAAACCTATAGAAGTGTGCAATGCCCCATACTGTCTATCTCCCAAAAAAAAAATCAACCCAGATCATAACACAAATGTTCCAGGATACAATGTCCCCAAGTGTAGACCATCCTGTACTCTGCCATCTCGCTAATCAAGTGAACTACTCCTCCATGAAGGTGGGCCACTCATCCATTTGGAATGAGTACTAGTGCCATAGTGTGCATCATGATCCATCTCACCAATATGGGTCATGAATATAGTAGCATTGGTAGCTCAATTAGCGCCCTTATGCACTCATCGTGTACTGGTCCATCAAGGTAGTATTGCATGTTAGCGTTTCACTTGTGAAATGACCAATCTCCTCAGAAGTGCACCACTTCTCCCTGAATAGGAACCCAGAGAATACAGTGTACATGCTCTAAGGTAATCGTCATCTCCCTAGTTAGGAGGTGAAATGTGCATGTATCTGCATCCCAACACTCATAGAGGGCCATTAGAATAGCATCGTGGTACCTCATGGGAGGAATGAGGTACACCTAGAATAGATGCCTACATCCTAAAGGTGCTATGTCTCCTTTGTTGACAGTGTTGGGGCTAGGTCTCTCAAAAATATCAACAGTCTCCCCCTAGTCGCTGTCACGACTAGGCGGGTACCTACCAAAATTACAACAATATGCTCTAAAAACTCATCTAATATCTTTAATTTTTACATTATTCATCATGAAAGTGTACTAAATTTCTTCTAGTGTGTTTTCCTAAAGGCCCTAGACACTTTAGAACCCTTTTGGGACACTTCGCAAAGAAACGCGACACTTCACGATGAAATGGGACACTTTGTGAAGAAACAAAACACTTTGCAAACAAAAGGGACACTTTGGAAAAAAAATGGGACACTTTGCGAAGAAAGGCCCGAACACTTTGCAAACTTTTTTTCCAAGATCCTAAATTAACTTATAAATTCATTAAAAATAATTAAATCATTGCAAAAACACTAAGCAAAGGTCACAAAATTGACTCACCTCATGATACTGCTCAATGCATGCCACCTAGTCTCAAAGCAAATCCAGTTGTTAAGGCCTGTAATCTCGTCTACTTGACATCTTTTCGTCTCACTTGTCACTCTCACACTACAAGAAGGTAAATGAAATAGTAAGTGAAAAATTACTCCCCTTTTACCTCTTTTCACTCTTTTCAGTCCTTTTACTCTTATGCATTAAATTAGGGTTATTCCTATCTAAAGAGTTAATAAAGTACTTTTTCTTCAAAACACCATAACAAGTGCTAGGGAACTCCATTTTTGACACCATTTGATGTGTTGGAATCATGATTCCACACTTGACACCATCAATTGTCTATCATTATGTGGCATAGTACTTGGAAAAGCCCTATGATATGATTGTTCCTTATTTAATGTGGCTAGATTGCTACCTTGATTCCACCTCTATAAAGCAAGCGAAATCAAGCTGGGCATACATCTACCCTCAATTTTGATTTCTAGAAGTTAGATAAGAGGATTTTTGGACAACTAATGAATTTGTGTTGCAGGATGTGGTTCCTAATGTTGTGGTTTTGCAGATAACTACACTGGGGGCTTCATTCTCCCTTCTTTTGAATGAGTATCCATTTATGCAATAAAGTATACTGTTTGGAGTCCTTTAGCTTACATATGCACATAGAGTCATATGAGCGCTAAAGTGGGTGATAACTGTGGACACATAAATTGTAATCCTTTGTAGGAAGTACAATTTGTGGCCTAATTTAGTCCTATTTTAGAAACCCTTGCACCAATCACCCCTTAAAAACTACATTTATAGGCCACTAATGTTCATTATTTTTGATCTCGAGGCCCATTTCACTCAAAAATCATAAAAATACCAACATATAATGCTTAAATCATTCATATCTCAAAAAATCACCTCTGAAAACCACATGTGGGACCCATTCGCCACCTTGGGCGAATGAGTCCCCTCTAGTGGGACCCATTCACCAAGGGTGGAAAATGGGTCCCTTTTGGGGGAATTTTCAATTTTAAGCAGGAAAATCACTGACTTAATTCAAATTTTCAGTGGATTTCAGCCTCTTAGGTCTAAATAATGAGAAATAAGGTATTGATGCCTATAAATATGTGCTTTTAGGTCATTTTTCACATCTTCTAGTCATTATTAACAAGCAAAATCAAAAGTCAAGTGTTGAATATCTTCCACAAGAAGATTCATTAGTCTTTCTACAACAAAGTTGAAGCTTTAGGGTAGAAAGATAGGGTTTTTGCAAGTCTTCAAGCTCACTTCCTATTCAAGATGCAACATTTCAAAGAGTTGAGCATGGATTCTTATGGATAATCATGGAGAAATCTAGGTTGAGGAGATGCAACTAGCCATCAAATCACACCTAAAGAATTGTTTTCAAAGTGATTCCATCATCCATTTTCTCTATATCTTTAGATTTAATATTTTCATGTCATTAATATTCATTTGGAATGTTGTAGGTTTTCTTACGTTGAATTCTTACATTATTCAAGCTCTATCTAAACATTTTATTCTAGCACATTAGAATATGGTTTTGTCTTACATCAGATTTTCCTAGTCTTAGACACACTTAGGGCTAGGGTTTTATGTAGATTTTATTATCCATCCAAGGTTTAATTACCAAATTAGGGGTTTGAACAAGGAAAAAACCCCATTAGAAAACAAATTATATTCTATTTTGTAGGTGTTTTTGAAGATTGAAATCCAAGATTCAGTCTGGAAGTGCAGTGCAGGTGACAAAGTGCAGATCTGAAACTTTAATTTTTGAAAAATGGAAAAAGGACTAATTCAACATTAGTGGTGAATGATTCCCATTGGAGGTTTCTATCAGAGCATAGTGTAGATTCCAGTACCCTTTTGACAGAAATGGACTTTTGAGCAAAAACCCTTGTCTGGGACTAATTCACCTAGTTTGGCGAATGAGTCCCAATCAGTCAAAAAGTCAACATTTCCAAATTTTTAGAGTTATTTCTAGTCCTTAGAATTTTACAAGTACACAAATTTAGTTTTACAAGTTTCTATTTTGTTTTACTTGCATTTCTATTCATCTTTCTAGGTTTTTTTTGCATACTTCACTGTGTTTTCAAACATCTTGCATTTCTTTAGTTTTCATTCAATTAGTGATCTATTTCATCAATATTTTTCATTTAGATCATCTCATCTAGGCATATATCATCCATATTACATTAATCTTTGAATGTTTACATTGCATTTTGGCCCATCTTTCCTCTTTTAGGTGAAAAACCCTAAAAGTGATAGAAAGACCCTAGGGTGCCAAAATCTTTGTTTACAGATTTCCAAACCTTCATAGTGCCTAAATCTACAAACACATAAAGAAAGAAAGAGAAATGTTGAATGTTAGGGAATAGGGGTTTGCCTTGGTCAAACACTTTTTAGGTAATTAAACCAAATGAATAAATGAGAGGAAGAATGAACATGAAATGAATGGATTAAAAACTTGTCATGATGATAGATCTTGATTTTTTGCAACAATGGATGAAGAATCCGCCCTTGAATGCCTTAGAAAGTTATCTTGATGACTTAGAATGCTAAAACCCTAACTTTATTGACTTGAGAGAGATAATGAATGATGAATGAAAATGATTAGGTGCATGAATTAGGGTTTAGAAGCTTGTTTATATAGGAAATCCACCTAAAATGCTTGCTAATTTGATCCCCAAGGCTGACATGGAGGAAAAATAAACTTAAAATCCAATTTTTCTCACTCAAACCTTGAAAATAGCCCAAATGGGACTAATTTTCCAAGTTGGGAAACTTAGTCCCACTTAGATGGGACTCATTCACCTAGATGGATGACTTAGTCCCATAGGGGCTCTTTTTCTAGTTGGATTGTCGAGGAATGAAGAATTTTAATTTTTATGTTGATTTTATTGGGTCTTTGATCAAATTAAGCCTTGCGATGCACAATATGGGGCCATAGGGGCCTACTAATGATGATGTAAAGGGTGATTAGGGCTAGGGACACAAATTCCAATGTGAAAGTGTGATTAAATACACTTTACAACATTAAAATGAAGTCCACATAGCCTAGAAAGGAACAACATCCAATGTGAATGTGTAAGACACATTACAACACTAGATATAATTAGGTTTAATTTAAAAGCCTTCTAGATTAATGCGATAATGCAATTAAATACATTTTATAACATTGAATTAAGGAAAAATAGGTCCATTAGACTTGGATGCTTAATAAAATTCTAGAAAAGTGTGAAAGTCTTTAACAACACCTTACAACACCTTTACAAGACATCAATAAATGAATTTTATTTAGTTTTCAAGGGACCAAGACCTAACGTAGATGTGTAAAACACATCACAACACTAAATCAAGGCCTCATTAAGTCCAATTTGTCATTAATTATTCCCAAAATGAGCAAGAAATATATTTTTTTGCGACACACATGGGAAGAAGGTCACAGTACCAATGAGCATGCCATTGGAATGCAAAGGATAAAAAATAGAGAAAAAAGTGGATAATCCACATTGTTTAGAAGAAAAGAGTACCAATGACCATGCTAATGAGCACACCATAGGAATGTAAGGGATAAAAGTGTTAGACACACAACTACTAAGAGGGGGGTGAATTAGTATTTTTTTAAAAATTTAAATCACCACATTCATTAAAAAATGATAACATAATCAATGGTAATGCAAGTAATGAGCACATCCATACAAGAGAAGACCAAATTTATATGGAAACCCAAATGGGAAAAACTACAGTGAGAATAGTTGCTGGGAACTACTACCCAAATACAACCTCACAAAATAATATATAACTTACATTATTTTGTAGGTGCTAACCCACATGAATTAAAACCCCAAAGGAAGAAACCAATCCCCTTGAATTATAATTTAAATGAACCAACACACATGAGGCACCAATCCCCTATGAATTTTATTTTGTAGACACCAACCTATAAGAGACACCAATCTTCTATGACTGAGCTACAACACAACCATTGAGAAGCAACTTAGATTAAGAGGCTTCATGCTCACATTATAAAAGAAAATTTAGATCTTCTTTCACTCAACCTAATCTACATCAACGAGTGAACACATCTTTTAATGATGTCTCAATTTTTTTGACATATAAATTTACTCCACACTCATACCACTTTCACAATTTCATTACAAACCCTTCTTTACTTGTCACTCACATACACACACACACACCTTTTCATGAAAATATTCACAATATATATCCATTCCATCATGTTAACAATATCTAAATGTCATATTAGGACCCTTTAACACCATCCGTAATAAGCCACGTCATCAAAGGATACACCTTAAGACAAAATGATATGAACGTGTAGTTGGCTCGATGCCAAACCAAATTTGTTACCACAGTGTAAGCTGATGTCATATATTTCCTTCCATGATATTAACTAGCCCTATTTTAGCTTCACATACTTCCTCTAGATGGTGTACACTTCCCTTCTCTAACACAAATACTTAGACATTATTCATAGTTATCCAACAAACACAAAATTTACTTTGTCACTTTTATCTTATAGATATATAACTCAAGTTCAATGAAATTGTAGATTAAGACACTTCATGTGTATACTTACTTAAATTACAAACTAT
The DNA here is from genome assembly GCA_007258455.2 of Sequoia sempervirens. Classification (NCBI taxonomy): domain Eukaryota; kingdom Viridiplantae; phylum Streptophyta; class Pinopsida; order Cupressales; family Cupressaceae; genus Sequoia; species Sequoia sempervirens. Next base: position 20,720 of record VDFB02321070.1, read on the forward strand.
TCACCATAAAAATTAATAGTGGTAGAATGTAGTACCAAAAATAATGACAATTTAGTATAGGGTATATTCTACTTCTGAGCAAAAAACTTTAGAAGACTACCACAAACATTTCCAGACTTGCATAATAGTAGTAGATAAATAAGAACCACCAATACCACATGTACCTAGACTTCCATGTAATGATAACATTAACATTCTACAACATCTACAACCAACATACTACTTTACATATCTTTTACACCAATGATATTTAGCAACATTTTGAAATTAATGAGAACATTATGTTCAACAATCTCCCCCTTTGTCATTGATAGAAAAATAAGAAATGACCAATCCAAATTTGCATTATAATTCCATCTTCTTTCATATCTCTTTTCAACTTTCTCTATTCATAGCTTGATGTTCTAGACCATAGTTGAGATGTATTGCATTACAATACATTTCATCTCTCTCTCCCCCTATATTTTTCCATTTCATTACTTTCTCCCCCTTTGAAATCAATAACAAAGGGACGATTAAGATAGTTTGATTTAGGATTTCTCTCCCCCTATGTTATATATTCAATCCACTATATCTTACCACACTTTGTTACAAATAATTTGTGTTATTTGTTTTAGGGAATCATAACACAATAGTGAATCTAGTATAAAAATTTAAAATATTTAGATGATTTTATGAATCCTTCAACATTATCACTTTAGGGATTCATGAATGAAACATTGATTAGATCCCCCTGAACTTGTACTTCCTCTTATGAATTAAGAGGGAGATATCACTCCCAACTTCTACCTAAGATACTCAAATGTTTCCTTTGGGAGGGGTTTAGTAAAGATAATTACAATCTATTCTTTTGTCTCAACATAATTTAATTTAACTTCTTCATCTGGAACCTTTTCTCTTAGAAAATAATACTTGATTGATATATGATTTATCCTAGACATATCAACTGTGCAAATTCAAATTAGGTCAGTACCAAAACACTTCCGTGGCGGATAAAAGTGAAAGCAGACCACACCACTCCCTATTTGGGACCCAAATCTATAACACCATGCTACAACATGCTTATACAAATAATACACATCCGGTGCAAATAGTGTAAACACTATTATAATTTTAAGTGCATAGTTCCTTTGATTCAACAAAAACTCATAGATAAAAATGTCACCTAACCACAATCTAGAATATTCAAAAAATCCTTAAAATTCAACAAACTCCTTTGCAACATGTTTCACTTGAAGAATGTACACAGTACACTCAAATAATTTTTCCATACACTACAATTTAAGAAACTAACTTCCAAAGCACCAAACCTTAAATAAGTTTGATTGACGAAAGATATCAACACTATCAACACACCTTCAAATATACAAGACTTAAAACTAAATTGCGGAGAAACATAGAGAAAAAAATATTTCTCCCAAACATCTCTGTAATACACTGTTCACACGCTAGTGAACACAACTTTTGCACAACGATCCAACACACCAAATTTTGGATACAACACCTTTGAATACCTCTAATAAACATACTTGAAATGCATAGGTAGATCTTCAACCTAGAAGAAATGTGGAGTGCCACTAGAACACTATTCTTCAACCAAAAACACATTGCAACTCACTATTTCCTCTTTTTATCAAGTTTTCTTAAAATAACTTGGAGACCAAGCACCAAAAACACATCCTCATCATCTCTATCACTCCCTCAACCATAGAAAAAATCCTATTGAAGCAACACTAGAGGTTGACACTAGTAGCTTACTAATGACAATATAATGCAACTAATCAAAGCATCATTAATGCAACAATATAGTCAATACCAACTACTCATACTTGTAATGCTATATCCTCCATTTTCTACCCCAAATTTGAACCATAGGTGCATAGTGTCCTTCTTTTCCCAATTTTGTTGTTTGAATTTTTCTGTGAACTTCTATACTTTTTTTATTTGCATCAAAATAGAAAATTGCATTGTTAACATAGTTAAATCGTTGGATTTCATCCCGAGGACATTTCCAAGTTTGTTTAAGGGCTAGTTTAGTTACCTTTCAGGTTTTAATTCCATCTCATACCTTGTCCAAATCCATCAAGCCTTCATTCCATCCTTGCATTTTAAATTAATTATGCATCCACCTCATACTGCCCCCCTATTTAATGAAATTTGGGAAAGGTGTCAAACCCTAAGGCCAAAAACCAAAAGGGATCCCTTTTCCCTACATTTTAGAAATAATTTATTTATCATCATTTTGATCATTTTTGAATCAATATCATCATCAACCAAGATTTTGTAACATGGTTTATGCACAATTGAGAAATCTACATATCAAATTGGTACAATTCCAAACAATAAAGTATTAGGTTTTCTTGTTTTTTGAATAATTTTTCTTGATTAGAATTAAATTCTTAATTTCTGTTTTATTCACAGATTCATTTCATTCAAATTCATTGTTTAATGAGTATAATTGATCTTTCTTTTGTGGGTTCTTGATGTTTTCCAATCATAATTGCTTTAATTGTAGTCTTTAATCACTTCCCATTATTCCCCTTACACAAATATAAATAGATAGTGGGGATTGGGATTTGTAAAAGGGGAGAGTTACTTGTAAGTGATATTCTAAATTATCTATAGATCACTTTCCATAGGTTTATTAGAGTAAATCATATGCATTATGATGGTCTTTCTAAAATTATGGTTTTTTTTTCTTTACCACTGAGTCTTGTTTTATGTCAAGTCTCATAATTTTAGGGCCACTACTTTCCAAATTTTAATTTACTTAATAAAGGAAATAATGGTCACACTAATGTAATCTATGATTAATAAAATCCTACAATTTTTTTTAAATTCGTATTAATTTTTTTTCATAATACCATGATTGTACCCAAAAGAATTATTAATTATTCGTAAATCCCTTCCGTTAGATTCATAAAAATATATGTTATAATTGAAATATATATTATTAAGGGTATTAATTATTAGAGTCGACATGCCAAATGTTAAGGAGGTGAGATATATATAATTAGTTTCAAATCAAATATTTATGCAAGATTATATTAATCATTGCCCATCTAATTTTCTATGTTGAGGCTTTAATATGTTGGATGACAATTAAACCTAGTTTTGAGTTGGATGTATGGATGGGTAGGCTGTTGGTTGATTGGTTGATAAGGTATAAATAGTAGGGGCTTAGAAAATGTAACAAAATAAGGTACATAAGATACCTAATAAAAATATGGAGGTATATTAATTCTAATAATTTATAAAAAATGGTATCAAAAACATATTTGAGGGCTAGAAATGAAATTAGGTGTGTTTATGGGTCCCTATGACCACATGTGCTATGTAGTTTATTTATTAAGTGAACCTCTCAAGATAAATGATACATTTAAGAAGCCATCTAAAAAGAGATAAAATCTTGATGAATCTTTCATTTTCTAAAAATAATAATTGATTTCTATTGAAGAATATTTCCTTTTATTGAAAGTTATATTAATTTTATTGAAATTTTTTTTAGATCATTAGAAATTTATAGAAAATTTTGACAAATCTTGAAAAAATAGTAAAATGCCTTAATTACCATTGAAAATCATTCAATTTTTAAAAATTTAAATTCTTTTGGAAAAGTAAGGGTCTCAGGGGGTAGTGGTTGACTAGTTTAAGGTGTAGTGCTTGTGGACCTATAATTTTTTAATTCCTTAATATTTTAAATCAAGCATTGAATGTTTTAAATTGACCCTAAATACTTTTTCACCACTATTTATTTTATCTATAATCTAACACTTTGTATTCTATTTCATGCCCCATTGGAATTAGAGCTTTGTAGGTACATTTTGACCCATAGAATTTAAAATTCATTTGTTAAATTATAAATCTTCAATGATCCAAACACAATTTTGAACTTAATTGGCATTGGAGCTATATGAGTAGATTTTAACCCATGGAATATGACCTCAACCATTAGCTTATAAATAAAACCAATGGTGGTGATTAAAAATTGGTGATATGGTCCTAAAGTAACCAATCATTGTATAATATTAGTGAAAATTTAATTCCATTGTCTACTATAACATCAAATTTAGACAAATTTGACCTGATTAGGTATCAAATATTGTGGTGAATTTTTGAGTTTAAAAGTTTAATAAAATAAATATTGTAGCGATTTAACCAAGACTAAAACAAAATATTGTAAAAAATGTGATGATTCAAGGTACCTTATATTTTGTAAGTATTAGCCAAATTTTGAATCTCCAATTTCAACTAATAGTCAATTGGTGAATATATGCCACTAAAAAAATAATTGCTTAGGAGTAAATGCAACCAATCAAGTATAAATTAGTTTATATTAGTTAATACTAGTTTGGACTAAGATTTGATAATTAATAAGAAATTTTAAAAATAAGAAGTGGTGCTTAGTGTTATGACTAAAGTGCATGTGCCAACAACAAATTTTTTGATATTAGATAGGAATATTATTAGAAAGTGATGTAAGAATACCTCAAATTTTGTGTTGAATCTATATTTTGCCAAATGACAAGTTCATAGTCTTATACTACTTCTTTGAGTATAGAGTCATCATTGTGCATAGTGGAATTCTATTATTTTTCTTGTCCAATTTGGCTCGATGTCTTCTACCTTTTTTTATAATCATGCTATTTAAGAATATCTTGATATAGTATTTATTAGATTGCAAAGAGACAAGTTCTCCTAAGTCAACATTTCGAAAGATGCACAAATATTCAATAATAGCAAACAAGGGCTCTAGGATGATGTGTGCAAACTCTTTACTCATTTAATAAAATAAAGTGATATATGTTGTGCTATTAATTACTCTTTCAATATTTTAGGATGGAAGCAAATACATGTATTGTAAATGTCTTAAAATAAATGTATCGAATGTCTTTAAATACAATCACATAACATCAAAATTTCACCAAATGTATGTTTAGTTACCTCAAGGCAAGAAGACAAAGAACAATTACCTTATGACCATAAAAATATTGTGAAGTTAGTAAACAATCAGATTTAAATGACTAATTTAATTATATAAGAACAAGTACATAGAAGAATATGATAGATATATAAATGAGACAAATATATATATATATTAAAATAAAGTATGTACTAAATGTATATAAATATCTATATATATATATATATATATATATATAATTAGATAAATTAACCTAACTTTACATTGAACTATACTATTTATAAAAGGACACAATAAATTTCACCATGTTACAAAGTTAATCATCATTCTTAGATAGGCACAGGTCTAGACTAGCATGTTCCACGTCTTCTGGAACCGATGTGGACTGCATAATTAGTCTTTTGGGGCCTTCTACTGTTTTGAATTTTCTCCATAGCAGAATGTCCCTTTCCTTGGCTGCGAATGATTTGGCTTAGTACGTGTAGGCTACCTCAGGTCAGGTTCGCACGATATCAGTGGTAAGAAATTTCAAACTGGTATATACATTACACTAAAGTCTATTGACGACGTTCTTTCTCCCCTTGTTAGCTCTGTGCAACTATTTCACACACATTCAAGGCAGCTTTATAATTCAACTGTATAAGGTCTCAATATAGAAGTTTCGATGACAAAGAAATAGTCTGGTTACAAATTTGATATTAAGATAGAAGAAAACAGGGAACAAAAATAAGTAGGTCGTCTAATAATAATGATTACAAGTATAAGTAGGTCGCCTGTTCTTTATTACACTACCTATTATATTTGGTAACAGGTGACATTTCGCCTTCTTAGTGATGTGTCGGTTTGTTGTCGAGATTTGCAATGCAATGGGTTGATTTGTTGACATTATGAGAGCATTACCTGTAGTGACACTGTGTGGCGTGGAGGTTTGGTGGTGACACTGACCTTTCCAGAAGGTCTCTTTGTTGCCATACAGCTCACAGAAGGGAAATGGTGAAGCTCTGGCTTCCATGATGTCTGTATATTCTTTACTATTTAGAAAACCAAAGAAGAAAAGAACCTTACAATTGCTTCTGAAAATGATAAGATTAATGACATAATAAGATGATTAAGAATAATGAAAGCAACAGCCACATAATACAATTGCTGAAGAAAACAAAAAGGCTCTGGAATGGATGCAACCGATTGCATATCACCATACCATTCTTAAAATTTCTAGATTTATTGCTTAATCTGGATCGCTCTTTTAAATCTTGCAGACTCCAGAGTCTTTGGTGGACAATAATGGATCTTAAAATTGAAGCAGTAAAAGAACGTGATAAAAAGCTACCTAGCTATATGGCTGTGCTTTGCAAAGCAAACCCATATTAATGAAATAATATAACTATACAAGCAAATCAAGTTAGACATACGAAGTCCCTGAATTGAAGAATAACCTGCAGTTGCTGACAATAAAAAACACCAATTCGATTGGAAAAGCATATATACTGCCCCAGACACGCACCAAGAAGATTACTTTTCGTCTTTTTTCTTTGGGTCTCTTGTATAAGTAGTGTTACAGAAAATATCAAACTGGGGATTGCTTATTAGTGGCAGAATTCACGAGAAGTTGCAGAACATCTACCTGTGTTTTAAGAGAAGCGATGTAATCGGCCGTTTCTCTAAGCAAGCAGGAGGTGTCCATTAATTTCCCACCAGGCACCAGGCTTTGCAGCTGATTTGTACGCGTTTTAAGTTGCCTTGCACTCGATGAGTTTGCAGAACCCTTTCTCTTAGAGCACAACAGTCTGTATAATGATTTACTGTACTTGTCTCTAAATGCATTCGAACTCACGTGTTGGTGCAGATGCGCTCGTTTCAAACGAGAATGGCACCTCGCCCTCTGAGCAATTAGGGCTTGGAACTGTTTATGCCCCACGATTTTTCTGAGTGCAAGACTGTTTTCCTTTTCACCAGAGATTCTGTTGAGAACGGCGCGGCTCCATGCTGCGCGGTTTACAGTGAGAGCAAGGGATACATCCGCCGCCAGTTTAATATTGCGAGCTGAGCGTTCAACTTGTTCTTCCGAGCCTGGATTGCTGCTGGTGGGGTTGTTAAGGGCATTCAGGGCCCCAACAAGGCGCCTCAGATATAGATTTCTCAAGGTCACGTCTCCACTTGAATTCATGGTGATGATATTGTAGGATGCGAAATTCTGCATTTTGGTTAAAAACTAACATAAACAAGCATGATTAGTATTCAAGCAAAACGAACCCTCAACATCCATATGAAATAAATCAACATGCTTCATGATACCATCCAAATAACAAAAGATTAGATAAACTAGTTGAAAGCATACAACAAAACATGAAGAAAGTACTATCTCATAGTGGATTGGTGTCACATGTGCTAGTGACCCTTTCCCAATCCTTGATTGATAAGCTAAATGTTGCAAATGATGAAGAGTGAAATGGACAAGATCCAATCTCAAATGAAGAGAGTGACCTTGCAAGATTGGGGGATTTGCTCAAAGATGAAGCACCTATTTAAAGATTTTCAAAGTGCAAGTCTTGAAAATGGACCAATGTGGGATCAAAACAAAGCCAATGAGTTGAGGACACTTGTCATCATGTGATTAGTTGATGTGTGGTAAGATTTGGGGAAGATTGCCCAAGAGAAGTGAATTCAAATTTGCAAAAATTTGAGAGGGGGAGAAGAAAACAATAAATGCCCCGTTTGACTTGTCATGTTGAGGGAAAATGATTGTTTTAATAAATCAATAAAATTGATTTATTGTGCAAGTGGATAGGTCTAGATAATGCAAGTGGGATGTGATTAGTATTAGATTAGGATTAGATGATGATTATGCTGATTTAATGCTGATTAGATGATTTGACTTTTTGGACTTAAATACTTGATTTATTTAAATCAGAAAATGGTGGAATATAATTTAAGATTTGATGAAGTCACAGTTATTTATTAAGTGGATGATGATTGAATGATAATGTTTATAAGATATTTGATGATAGTTTAAGTGATGAATTTGCCTAATCTTGAGGAAATAATTTGATTGAATCGATGGTCATCTAATTTGCATGTCTTACATTTTACCCCTCTTTGAAATGATGTACTTGTTCGTTGGTTCAAAATAACACCCGATCAAATTTAAAATTTCTGATTTTGGTTCTCTTGTTGGAAAGGTATATTATTGCCTCGAAGTCGGCGAAAGATTGATTTGATTGATCTATGATAAAGAGGTTCAAAATGGTAAGGTGGTTATGAATGATGCAAATGAGATGATTCCAAGATGCTTAGAATAACAAATCCTACTCTTCTTCTAATAACTTAAATGATATGAAGTCTTGAAAGCGGATGAGGCGGATGATCTGATACTGATTACAATGGATAGTTTATAGTATATACTTGAGCCTATGATCTACTATTGCCAGTGATGCAAATGCAATGCATGTGAAATGATCGATGTTTCCTATGATTTATGATATGAATGATATGTGGTATGTAGTATATTGATGGTTTTGCAGATGCAGGATGGATGCATGACAGATACATGACAGATGCATGATGTTAGTGTGGGAATGAGATGATGACAAGAGGATCCAACAAGTCCATGATTGGTCGAGACTTTATTAGAGATGATGATGATAGATGATGATGATGATTTGCTTATCAAGGATTGGGATTTTCAAAGGGTCACTTACTTTATTTTTGATAACACGCCTAAGTACGATGCATCAAGGTATAAAGGACCGGGATGGCGTTGTACTTAGTGTGATGAACTTGACTCAACAAGCGAGATGGAGTATTCTTGTTCACGCCGACATACGGAAACCTTGCTAGGGCGTACCTAACAAAGCAAGTATTCACCAAGTTATTTTACAAGAACGTCCAACAAGCACGGCAGACAAAGATAATGATCGTTGCCCATTCCTATCTCTCTAAATCCTTCGCTCGGATATCATCGAGAGGTCCTTGGAATGAGCGCAATAAGATAAATCAAAAGAAAAGATCAAGTACACAAACAAGCCAATGTTCTTCATACCTCTAGCCAAAGGGATTTGTTTTGATAGGATAAGAATCCAAGGTGATATCCATAAATGATGTCCATTGTCGGAACGATATATCCTAGGACATGCATTGTACAGGATGATGATGGTTTGATAAGTTGATTGATAGGCTAATGATATAAAGTCTACTGACATGTTTGCGACTGATCAAGAGTTTGATTTTGTGTTCAATGGTTCGTTGTTTCGATTTTGATTTTACGATTAAAGCTTGATTTTGTTGCTTGCTATGATTGTTTATGTTTGTGTTGCCAAAGGATGGAGATGATGATCAGTTTATTATGGATGATTGATTATTTCGGGTGTAGGCGAAACGGGATGGATGGATTTTTTCAAATATTTAGATGTTTTTGACGTTTTTGGAATGTTTTGAGGCTGTTTTTGGTGTTTTTGGATTTTGCGATGTTTTAGATTTTTTGATTTTCTGATGTTTTGGGATTTTGATGTTTTTCGAATGTTTTTGGATTTTGATGTCTCGGGGGCTGATCAAAGATGAGCCTTGCCTACGTTTAAGCTCAGAGACAACGTAGTTCAGATTTCAATGTTTTTCACATTTTCTGACTTTTATGAATGTTTTTGGATTTTCACATGATTTTGACGATTTGGATATGGATGTGTAATGATATCAGTACTATGTTTGGGATTTTGCTGAAAACCAAGCTAAGGTTGATTGATCGGGTCAATGGATTGATGATGATGATAACATTGTTGAGGATACACAACAATGCAACGATAGTGTTATGAAACACAAGGATTTGATGGGATTGATGATGATAACATTGTTGAGGATACACAACAATGCAAGGACTGGATTGATCAGAATTGATAATGATAACATTGTCGAGGATACACGACAATGCAAGGATAGTGTTAAGCAACACAAGGATATCCCGAGATGATGATTTTTTGATTGGATTTGATTGATCATGTTTGTTGAAGCTTGGTTTGGAACAAAAATGTTTTGGATGATTTGATGTGATGTTGAAGGATGCGCTTAGATGCAACTGATAGTGATTGTTTGGATTGATGTTCGATGAAAGATGAAGCTTGATAAGGACTGTTTTCGTCAAAATATGCCATGGGCTAGTGATTCGGATTATGGCTCACAAATGCTTTGACCAATTTTATTTCATGTTTTCAATGTTTGGATCGCATAATTTGGAGGATATAGACCAAGATTTATTCTCGAAGCAAGATGTACATATCTGCCCCCAATGTCTAGCAACGTATGGAATGCAATGGATGGATGCTCGGATAAGTGTATGGATGGATGGATATGGTAAGCACGCAAAGGATGCCAAGGATTTATCTTGCGATAAGATAAGGTGTTCGGATAACAAGTGCTCATTTGGATAATGCTTCATAGCTCAGATAATGCTGCATAGGATAGGATCGATGAAAATGACCCATGTCAAGATGTTTTACCATAAGCAAGCATAAAGCGTGCCCCAAAATTGTATCAAGATCAAGATAACTAAGATGATGGATGTAGATATATGCGAATGGATTGGATAAATGGTTCATGGATGGATGGATTTATTATGGATGAGATGGATTGAATGCTCGATTTATTATGGATGGGATGAGATGCTTTCATCTGAACTGGTGAACGTAGATGCTCGATTCTACACATGACGCCTGTTTGCCAGGTTTTCATCATGGTCTTGCCCAAAGCGCCACCATAGTGGTTTTCACTAGAGGACGATTTTTTTCTTTACTGTTTTCAATCATTTTTCTAATAATTTTTTGGATTTTCATATTTTTTATTTTTTTGTATTTTTCTAAAAGATTCATGCTGAACCACCTGGTGGTGTTGGCGTAGATGCTTCTGTCATAATGTGCCATCGATATCCTGCCTGAAGGAGCTGCTTTGCTAAGATACGTGCACTTGAATGCAACTTTTGGGATTCTTGATCTGCTTCGTTGATACCAGGGTTAACTTTGTCTCTGTGCATACATCGTGATAAAGTGCCTTCTGAATCCTTATGATGAAGGGTCGTTGCCAATACATGGTCAATATGAGAATTGGATATCATGTGTGGAGGCGTGGATAGAGTGCATTTAGGGATAAGAGATGGATAGGTTGACAGTTTGGAACCTTTGACTCTCCAAACTTGGGAAGATGAGCAATGATGGGTGGATACGAATGTGTGCATGGAATTAGGACCAATTGCTTGATACACTTTGTACGTCGCTTGAAAAGCCTGTTTTGATTTTGCGGACATCCTTGATGGATACTTTTCCCTCTTTTATTTTGCCCCATAGTTTCTTTGATTGATGGAGTTTGATAGGGATGATCTTTCTTTGTATTCTTTGGTATCCATGCGTATTTGATTTGTCCATTATGCTTATCAGCTTCTTTTGCTTTGATAATTTTCTTCGTACTTTGATTCAAATCTTTCTTTCGAAGTTGGTCCCAATTCATGGATGGGGTGATGGGTGAATGATGATTCATGACGTGACTGGTTGTAGTATTGGCAATGGTTTCATCATAAGAACTCTTCGTGCTCCCTATGTTGACATTTGCACAAGATGAAGTTGCCCCCAGTATGGTGGTAGTATTACCTTCATGCTTTGTTTCTGCTCGTTTTGAGATATCTTGTTCAATAAACATGCTCTGACCAATGACCATTGTAGATGACATTGTTTCAATTTGCCGCTCTGCTAACTCTGGATGTTCTATTTGACTTGTTTCCTTGAGCGGATAATGTTCGATATATTTATTCATGATGTCCTCAATCTGACTTTGGGACATATTTGATCTTGATGTTGACAACTCCATTTGATTGTAGGAGTTAAGAATCTGCTCTTTTTGTGTAACAAAATCTTGTTCTAGATGAAGATCAGCTACGTGCCCATCTATAGAAAGCATCTCATGGGTAGATGGAGGAGTATGTGCTATGTGGATATGATCATCTTGCATGGATAAGAGAGTGTTCATTAGATTATTGTAGTATCTTGAAGATACAAATTCTTGATCTTGATTAATTTCGGAGTTGCTTTCAACATGCTTTAGATCAAGTTCCTGACATGGATCAGTTCCAAAGGATGAATTGCTTATAAATAGTTCTTGGATGTCGACATTAGGCATGGTCAAGTTCAAGGTTCCTTCAACATCTATAACCATGAGGTCAAAGGGGATCAACGTGTTTTGAAAATGACCATTGCTAGACCTTAGTGAAAGATTTTGATCTTGCTTTGGAATAACTTCTTGAGATATGTCCTCTAACTCATAACGCGATGTAGAGACATTTTCAATATGATCATTGGTCAACGGATCATGCATTATGTCAATTGGATCAAATAGTCCTAGCACTCCTTGAAATAGATCACTAAAGAGTGGCTCTTGATGTATCGTGAGTTGATCATTGGATTGTGTACATACATCGTCAATGTGCTCCTCGATGGAGAGGTTTTGATCATTGTTTTCGACAATTGCGGTGGAGAGATTGTGAATGTCTTCGACCATAGCATCAAGTGATGTTGATATTTCTTGAATTGGCTCATTGTTGATTTTTGTTGGTGGATTTTGATCGTGATTCAAAAGTGACTCTTGACATATGTTGATTTGATCATTAGATGAAGTAAATGTGTGCTCAGTGATGGATTGATCTTGATCCTTGTTTTCAATAGTTGTCATCTTTTGTGTTTGTGCCGCGTTGGTTGGGTAGCTTGAGAGGCTTGGGCAACTTGAGAGGATTGTTGAACTTGTTGAGCTTGTGTTGCTTGTTGCATGGCTAGATATTGTTGGAATCCCTTTTGAAAAGCAGCTTGTAATGTCACGTCGTATTGGATTGATGTGGTGGAAATTGGTGGTGGTGGGGGTGGTGGTGGATTCAAAATCATGTTGGATGTAGTGACAAGTGTTTGAGATATGCTCGGAGCGATCATGGTAGTGAGGGGTTGAGATGTGATGGGCATGATAGTGGTGGTTGGAATGATTGAAGGGATAGTGATGGTTGGAATAACCGAGGTGATAGGTTCCTTGGGAGACCGTATTTTGATTTGGGATCAATGTTGTTGCTTGATTAGATACCATCCATTGGTGTGATGTCGATGGTATATTCGAAGGATTTGACATGATGGTTTGATTGACATTAAGTGGATTGATTTGGGTGGATTGATTGGTGTTAGGTAAAGGGGGAAGCCCTAAACCAAGGAATGATGTGGGTAATGGTGGTGGAGATTTCCCTTGGCGCAATGCCTCAACTATTTTGGAAAGTTCCGCAATTTGATCTCGCCAAATTTTTTCTTGATTTTGATCTTGACTCACTTGAGATAGTTGATTTGGCTCTTGTTTAAGCGGATTTAGGATGCCTACTTGCAGTTTTTGAATGGGATTATGGGACAATTGACTTTGGATAATGTTTTGATTTGGGATGATGTTCAGATTCGGCATGATAGGATGAACATTGTTGGTATTGGGAATCATTTTTCCAAAGTTTTCTGAGTTAGGATTCATGTTTCGAAAACTTGCACTTGGTACATCCACATTTGGTTTGTAGGGATTTGGTGGAATGATGTTGCTCGTTTGAAGACTCATGTATTGATTGTTTGGAGGATAGACTTGTAAGTTTGGACTTTGATTGAAATCTATCATGGGGAGATGTGTTCCAAAATTCAGATTGGGCATACCCACACTTGTTGTACCATTGACATTTGTCGAAGGAAATGATCCTATGCATGGATTTTGATAATTGATAGGCATTGCAAGGCTTTGAAGATTCAACTGATTTGGATTACCCAAGATGTATGGATCAAGTTTATATTCCATGTTCTTCTTGTGTTTTGACCTTGTTGCAAAAGTAACCTCTAAGGTGTTCTAGGATCAATGATGATATGAAGAATGAAATGTGAATGATATGAGTGTTGAATGTTTAGGGATTTTGTATCAATGCTAGACTTAGGGATTTTGATTTTGATTGTTTGATGTGGATGATGAACTTGTAAACCCTAAGATGTTGGATGTTATCTTTAGGATGAACTTGTTCAAAAGGTTTGCTAATTCAATTAGATGTATGAGAAAGGATGCATTCCCACACACCTAATTAAACAATTGACTTTGATTTGGTTTAAGGATGTACCCAAGTCTAGAATGATGTTTGCAAAGATCTAAAGTTGTTTTGGTGAGATGGATTGATGAATGTTTGGAAGATAGATGAAAGTTTTGATGATCCTAAGAGACTTAGAGAGACTTTGTTTACTAGGCCAAGGTATTGAAGAACACACTTTTCTCTAAGAGCAATCAAAAGACCAATATGACCAAGAGATATCAAGCACATGTGTGGGGTCCAATTTGTTATCTTTGCTTAATGATTCTTTTACCACAAACACACTCTTGATTAAAGTTTCAAACTAAGATGTACCAATGTCTTAATTTCTTTAAACCCCCCAAGATATTTTATGTGGAAATTCAATGAACTTAAGGCAAGGGTTTTCCTATTGTTTACTCAAGAAGACAAATTGAGGTATAATCCAATGCTTAGGAACCTCTACGGACGTGAATCCGCAGGGAAAGCAGTAACATATGGATTGACTCAATGATATTTGTCTTCAAGAGGGTTTGAAATTTTGAGAACCATGTTGAATGTTTGTTTGCAAAATGTTTTCAAATACACACTGTGTTTTCAAACAAAGAATAATTACAAGCCCTATGGATGTGATAGACAATGAATTGTGGACAAGTCATTCGCCTACTTTTAAGCGGATGGTTAGATGCTTGACCCGGCTCCCTCCACGGCACTCCTTATCACCCAGGCGATGACACCAACACCCGTAGGCTCCATGTACTTCCATCTCTAAAAGGCTGGCAAAATTGTGGGGCGGCAGGAGGCCGTTCTTACCAACAAAGCAGTTAAGAGGTTTGTAGAATTCTAACACATAGGTTCTAGTAAGGACTTTCGTTGTTAGGAGGTTGATAGCGGTAGCCAAGGTCCCTTCGGATCCGTCTTGTCAGACCAATGGCGTGATTATAGCGTTTGTAGTCTCATTTATATCCATTGGAAATACTTTCGGCTTTAGAGTGTTACGGTTGAGTAAATCGCTTAGGTGAGTACTTTTTCTGGCGGGCCTCTAAGATAAACAGCGAGCAAAGACACAATCCAAGTAACTCGTTCGATCTTCATTAACAAAGAGAGAGATGTCTGGCAATGCCTACTCACACTTTCGCACAAGATGTTCAATTTTTAAGCCCAAATTGAAGTGTTCAAAACGTAAAATGTATTTTGAGTGTTTCTCTTGCCCTAGATGCATACAGCGCAGGGAGAGGATCGTGCTTAAAAGACAATCACACAAGTCAAACACTTGTTCGTTTTATACCCTTCAAAGCAATTGTGAATTCGTTTTAAGCACCAAATGAAATATGAGGATTGCTTGTTCAATTTTTAACCCAAAACGAAATCTAGTAAGTGTGTTCTAAGGTTCGTTTTAAGCCCTTTGCAATGAAAATGAAATTGTTCATTTTTTAGCCCCAATTGAAAACTAATGTTCTAAAACGAAAAGGAAAACAATTTCGTGTAGTGTTGATTAAACACTTAGAGTGTTAAAGAACACATTGTGTTTTCAAAAAAAAAACATTTCCCTCCTTTCGTGAAGTAGTATTGATCAAACATTTAAAGTGTTAAAAAACACATTGTGTTTCCAAACAAAAATCCTCCTCCTTTCGTTTTCGTTTGATAGCCTTCTCTTTCACCTTGCACCTTTTCGCCTTCGTTTGCTTTTGTACCTATTCCTTTCTTTGTTTTCCTATCAAGAAAGAGAGAAAAACACAAGAATCATGTTATCATTTTAAGCCTTTACTTTAAACCATAGAATGATTTTAAATGAAAAAGACTTATGGTTCTTTTAACTAATGAATGAAGAATTCATAAGAATCTTGATTTCCACCAATTTTTAAAGCAAACATTAACCAAGAACAACCATTTTGTTAGCAAAGATCAAAGA
Source organism: Sequoia sempervirens (assembly GCA_007258455.2). NCBI lineage: Eukaryota > Viridiplantae > Streptophyta > Pinopsida > Cupressales > Cupressaceae > Sequoia > Sequoia sempervirens. Next base: position 36,647 of record VDFB02321070.1, read on the forward strand.
CTCCCTTGATGCAAAACTCAAATTTTTTTAATGAAAATCTAGTATTAAATCTGCTTTTCAAAAGGAACACAAGAAATGACATTCTTCATTGTAAAACTTAAAGATTCTCCAAAAATAAAAATTCAAACATCACATCAAAAGTGAAACTCAGCATATTAATGTAGCTTGGACGAAATCCATTTGAAAAGGTCTATCTTTCAAGCAAATGCATTTAGCAAGTATAAAAGATGCCCCCGAAAGTCAAGCAAAAGTTGTTGTGCCGCTCCTTCTCCTCTTAAATGCGTTGCCTCTGCCCTCCTGTCTTGATCTTTGCCCAAAACAATGTAGAAAATACCTTTGTTGATCTGCACACCATTTATTTCTCCATTTGACTATAAGCAATGATATTATACAACAATAACCAAAAATATTCATTCAATGCAAATGGCAGGTGTAAAGCTAGCGATCACCAAAGAAAACGCAACCCTCTGAACATGAATAGCCGCTTTTGACATGAGTTTTCAAATCAAATGTTATCAATGGAATGCAATGATTGCACAGTTAGCGCAAAGCAGATTTCTTTTAAAAAAAAAAACTTAAGAAATTAAATGCGTTTGTTAGGTGTAAGGCCGAATTCTGCAGTTAGTCAGAGTGTCATAAATATTGGTACAGATCAAAAATTGCCTTTCAATGAAAGAGCTATCGGCCAAATCACATCTCCCACAGACAAATCATTGTCCCCACACAATGGACCGTGCCTCTGGCTCTATTGCTTGCACTCTTCCTACGTAGATTTGAAACTATAGGTTATGCACCTTACATCAACCGTCTCTTCTTTCTCGTGTAGCTACCATTGGAACTGACAATCTGTTGACTTCAAAGTTGATCTACACCCAAGAAAAGTGAACCACGGGCCTTTGCAAGTGATATGCAACCACCAAATTCGACGCTGTCCTCCAATGATACAAAACGTACCTCCCTGCCCTGCAAACACCTCCCTAAAGAAAAACCATAATTATTTCATTATGTGCGTAAATGAAAACATTGGAAACAGTGCATGGACATTCATCCCAAAAGTATACAGCAGGTGAAATCAGCAAGACAGTGTGAGAAAGCGTGTAGAGAAATCATGCGGACTGTTGGTTAGAATTCCTTTGATGACTGTAGGATGTCTTCCAGCATCCTAGTTGCCTGCGCGCAATGTAGAAAGATGGAGAGCTGTGCTAGAGGGAAAGCAGATGGTAGGTGGAAAGCTATATTCAATAACCTTTGATTAGCGTCCTCATAGCCTAGACCCAAAATGGAAACATAGACAAGGCGCATGAACTGTTTGACAGTCGAATGTGGAAGCAGAGACAAGGCGCGTGAACTGTTGCATATACGAGGCATGCGAACTATCTGACAGTCTAATGCAGAAGCATAGACAAGACGCGTGAAATGTTTGACAGTCTGCCTCAAAGAATTAAAATTTCCTTAGATGAAATGTATGTAGAATGTGGACGCTCAGACAACGCACATGCACTGTTTGACAGAATGGCTCAAAAGAAATATGGTCTCACAGAATGCAAACTTCGGTCAGCATCTTCTCAGTGTTTGCGCAATGTGGAAGCGGATACAAGGCATGTGAACTGTTTAAGAACTTTAATGCAGGAGCATAGACAAGGCGCGCGAACTGTTGACAAAATGGCTTCAAAGATAGAGAGCTAGCGCATAGACAAGACACGTGAACTGTTAATTAGATTGCCTCACACGAATGCGGTCTTAGGGAATAGCTTTTAAAGACTTTAAAGTTAATGTTGTTGGCAGGTGTAAAAGTTGATTGAAAAGACTTTAGAAACTTTCAAGAGAATGCAATCTGCGTAAGCATAGACAAGACACGCGCACTGTGAAGAGAGAAGGCATGTGAACTTTTTGACAGAGTTCTTGAAACGACTGCGGTCTCATTTAACTTCTGCGAATTAACTTCTGCGAATCCTCTGTAGCAGTGGTAGCATTATTCAAATTCTGCGCCAAAATGCAAAAAGGCTGGCAAGCTACGGTACAAGCTGGGCGTAGTATAGCTTCAAAAATCATTATCAAGTCTACATACTAGCCTTCAGGGGATCATGGTTGTTGTGGAACCATCTTTCCTGTCATAGTCTATGTCTTCTATTCAAGTGCAGCATTGAACATGTATAATGACTATGTTGCTAAATGCAGGGACCCCAAGTTGGCGCGCAGCTTACTTTCAAACAACAATACAGAGTGCTTTTAGGAAGAATGCGTAACTAGGGAAGGTGCATTTTGAGCAAGGAATGGAACGCTGCCTTAAGGAAAATGCATAGAACAGATGAACATGTTGAAACTTGGAAGTTTAGTCCAATGTGGTTTGTGAACAAGGCGTGGCCTCTCACTAAGAAGCATTCACCTCGCTATAGCCACTGCAGAGCATATGCGCATAGAACAAATTTGTTAAAGCTTCAGAAACTTCAAAATGAATGCAATGAAGTATGGTAAATGAGCTAAAGGCTCGCAGTTTGCAGCAAGGACATGTACACCTATTAAAGCACAGAGAAGGCTTAATAAAAAATCAAAGGAATGCCACAGATTGGAATGCCATCATGAACACACAAACAAAGCACGAGTAGAAGCACACGATATGTTGAAATCTGCAAACTTTTCATTTTTGTATATCAATATGAAGTTGATTAAAAGAAAGCAAACGAAATGACATTCTTTATGAAAAATCCCTTATGCTCTATGAAATCAATAAAACAAACTAATTGCCCTCCTTCTAGCGCCAAATATGAAGACTAAAATCTGCTTTGAACAAAGACTGAAAGATAAGGGTTAAATCTGCCAGTTTTTGAACAAGTGAGATGAAAGTCCTCCCTATGAAATTATTGAGTAAATATAAAGGAAATAATAATATTATCACAATAATCTAAAATCATAAGCAATATAATCATGACATGTATTCCTAAATTACTTCAAACATTCATCTCATAGGGGGATTGGTGTCACATGTGCTAGTGACCCTTTCCCAATCCTTGATTGATAAGCTAAATGTTGCAAATGATGAAGAGTGAAATGGACAAGATCCAATCTCAAATGAAGAGAGTGACCTTGCAAGATTGTGGAGGATTTGCTCAAAGATGAAGCACCTATTTAAAGATTTTCAAAAATGCCAAGTCTTGAAAATGGACCAATGTGGGATCAAAAACAAGCCAATGAGTTGAGGACATTTGTCATCATGTGATTAGTTGATGTGTGTGCAAGATTTGGGAAGAGTGCCCAAGAGGGGGAAATTTTGAATTCAAATTTGCAATAAATTTTGAGAGGGGGACAAGAAAGAAGAGCAATAAATGCCCTGTTTGACTTGTCATGTTGAGAGAAAATGAGGTTTTAATAAATCAATAAAATTGATTTATTGTGCAAGTGGATAGATCTAGATAATGCAAGTGGGATGGGATTAGCATTAGGTTAGGATTAGATGATGATCATGCTGATTTAATGCTGATTAGGTGAGTTGATATTTTGGACTTAAATACTTGATTTATTTAAATCAGAAAATGGTGGAATATAATTTAGGATTTGATGAAGTCCTGATTTATTTAATTAAGTGGATGATGAAGGTTGAATGATAATGTTTATAAGATTATTTGATGAATGGTTTAAAGTGATGAATTTGCCTAATGTGAGAGCTAATTTGACTGAATCCGATCGAATGCATAATGTAAAATTTGCATGTCTACAGATATAAATATTAGACAAATTCTTTCCAATCAGAAAGAATAATAATCTCGACAACAGTCTGGCCTAAAACATATCATAGAGCCGTGCAGAGAAAGAGAAGGAAATCTGGCGTACCAGAGGAAAGGCATCGGCCCAGCACGATCGAAGAATGCGTGCGTGTACAGCAGACTGCGACAGGTTTATACACCAAGGCCGACAGAGAATGTAAGGCCTTTAATGGCGGTTTTCAAGAACAAAGTACTTGTTAATATATTTAAAAAGAAAAGGAATGCATGAAGTAGGTTGTGCAAGGAAGAACATGCCATCACACTTCTTATCATTTCTCTTCTAACTACTGGAGAAATTTTGTCTCTGCTACCCAAAACAACAACCGTTTACCTTTTCGTTTGCGAATATAATTTAGAATAGACTATTGATTTTACATTCCCTGGCTTCTCCCCATCTAAAGCAACCGTTTGAAATGAAATTTTAGTTTAGGAGAGGAAGATGACCAACCACCATCCCACGATAGTTGAACCTTATGGCGTACCAAGCACGTTAGCTTTTCTAGATTTCAACGCACTCATAATCAAACATTGATGCCTAACGAGTCCAGCTAGATTAATGATAACTCTGTTATTTTGTCGCATTTTTCTTAAGTCAATTGAAAGTAATAGTATATATTCATTATGCATTGTGTATGGATTGAATGGAAAATTTTGGAAAATGTTTTCATGGATTTTAGGCTTATTATCTCATCAGTTTTGGATAGCTAATACGCATCTTGCATATTACTTCAATACTATTATTCGTAAGATCATCTTTATTTGCACATGGTTTGCCTGGAAATTGTTATTGATGATTGATGGTGGTTATATATAAATTTGAGGTTAATGTGATTAACTTCTTAATTTAATTGAGGATTTTTCTTTTTTTAATATTTTTCTTTTGTACAATTTTTTGGGTGTTGGATATCATTTCATGCATTATTTATATAGACTTGTGAATCATATTTTTATTTAATTTAATATAAAAAGTGTATTATTCATCATAAAATTTTATCACTTAAATATTCTATAATATATATATGATGAGATAAATGCATGGTCTCCATGAAAGTAATAAAATATATATTGAATTTTAAAAATTAATCATTGTATGACTTCTCTTAAGAAAATTAATCACGAAATTCAAAAAACAATTATAATACACTTATTTTGAATTATTCACATTATGTGTTGAATTGTAAATAATAGATTTATTAGTTTCAAGATCATTTTGTATGGAATTAATTTCTATATTTTTAATGTAGGACATTCTTTTCATGTAGCCTTACAAAACCATGAGTAACATTCAATAGTAAGTAAGTTTTATTATATATTAACTATGAATTACTACAATTTTCCTATTTGTACTATTATATTGCTAATTGTATTTAAACAACTCAATAAATTTCAAAATTAATTCATAAAATTTACTATAAAAATAATTAGTTTTATGAATGAAGTGCATGTGTCTAACAATTTTTTTGATATTAGATAGAAATATGATTCCAAAGCTATGATGAATGTCTATGAAATTAATTCTTTAAATTTTGTATTGACTCTATACTTTGTAAAAAGATAAGTTCATGGTCTTGGAGTATTCCTTTGAGCCTAGAATTGTCATTGTGTATAGTGGAATTCTATTATTTTCCTTGTCCAATGTGCATCTTGGTCGTCTGCCTTTTTTTGGTAATCATGATATTTAATTATACCTTGAAATATTTTTGAGTATATTGCAAGGAGACAAGTTCTCCTAAGTCAAAATTTAAAAAGGTTTGCAAATATTCAATGATAACCAATAAGGGCTCTAAAATGATGATTGTAAATTCATTACTCATTTTGAAAAATTAAATTGATATGTAACTATTAATTACTCTTTCAATATTTTAGGATGAGAGAGAATATATATTATAAATTTCTTAAAATGAATAATATTGAATGGATTCAAATACTAGCATATGATTTAGTTACCTCAAGGAAAGATGACAAAGAATCGTTACCTCATGATCCTAGAAATATTTTAAAGTTAGTAAGCAATCAAATTTATGTGGCTAATTTAATTATATAAGAGTAGGTGCATATTTGAATATGATGGATATATAAACAAGAATTTAACATATAATTATATGAATATATAAAAATAAAATAGATGTTAAATGAATCTAAATATTTATTTAGAAGAAAGAATTAAAAAAAACATAAATTAACCCCTTTATATTAAATTATACTATTTATAAATATAAAATTTCCTTAAATTAAACACATAATTAAATTTCACCATTACCAAACTGTTCATCATCATTCTTTGATAGGCACAAGTCTAGACTACATCTTCCACTACTTTTGGAACCGATGTGGACTGCATAATTAGTCTTTTATCCCCTTTCTTTCTATGTTCTTTTATAGTATTCATAACATTGGGATCTTTTGCTATTTTGAATTTTCTCCATAGTTGAATATCATTTTCCTTGGTGGTGGAGGATTTAGCTTATTTCTTATAGGCTACCTCATCCGCTCAATACATGAAGGTTCTCTTTTCTCAATATCAGTGGTAAGAAATTTCAAATATAAGAATAAAGTCTATTGATGTTCTTTTGCACCTTTTTAGTGTTAGGGAAAAGAAGGTGTCTCTGTTGGGAAATTTTGATCATCTTGGAGAAGCCTCCAAGAATAGTAGTGCCTTTGGTAACTTTTAATTTCATTAAATTTCCTCAAAGACATGTACAACTATGCCACAAAGCAGAATCAGACATAGTGCATTTCCCACATTAATCATTCTGAGAGAAGTACATGTAAATTTAGTTTCAACAACTTGCATAAACAGATTCAACAAACAAAACCAATAAATATGAAAGATGGAATATAAGACTAGAACACACATATTTACGTGGGGAAAACCCTTTAGGGTAAAAAACCCCACACTCCAAAAGCCCAGATCACCATTGTATTATTCATGCAATAGAAAAGTTACAAATACAACTCAAGCACTAAGCCTTTATAGATATTACATCACATGCTTCATTCTGGGGACAAACTGGACATCATAACCCCTCATATGATCTTCACACCATTACAATACCTTCTCATAGTATACAGTGTAGATCCTCTCTCTCATGGACCTCTGATCAACCTCTCAAGTGTTTACAATCCTCACTTTGTTATAACACTCTCTCACAATATACAAAGAAAATTCACATAGGGGGAGATTTCACATTTGGTCCACAGAGAGAGAGTGGATAAGTTACCACCTTCATAACAAAATTTCCTTCTCCTGCTCCAACCCTTGACTCTCTCTCCCTGCTCAACCTCACGGCCTCAACCTTCTCTCTTCAAGATAGCATGTGTGGAGACATACAAATTCAGTTTCCAATTGTTACAAAAGAAAAATTATCAATTAGCAATTACCATATCAACTAACTCTCACCCCTCAGGTCGGCTAAAAAACTCCATGTTGTAGTACCAATTTTCTAGTCAATGAGAAATTAGAATTTACAATGTAGTTACATGGTTATTAGGTGTTACAACTATCAGCTCCAAATTATAAATGCTGGTCCAAAGAATCATTGATTCACAACAACGATGTGAAATCAACAAATGAATCCATGCTACATGTCAGAACATCATTCATTCATCGTTGTTTAACCATCGCACCATTCCCATCTCTTAACCGCACCACTGCAATCCCTACGCATGACTGTCATGGGATGGTAGGTCACCTATCACCATATCACCAGCTCGTAGCCCTCTTGAGTGCACTCAATGGTACCGCAGTAAAGGTAGAATTGCGGGATACAAATGTTTCCCCACTCTACCGCTAGATAGGTTAAAGACACCCACGATATAGCGGTATCACTACACTACCGCTAGACAACCAACAGGCTCCCGCAGCATGGCGGTATACCATGCTACCGCTAGATAGTTGACAGGCTTCCATGGTATGGTGGTATACACCGCACTACCATACCTCAGCTAGAAGTCTCCCGTGGTATGGTGGTATACCGTGCTACTGCTCCTCTCTTACAAACACTTGGCGGTACAATGGTATAGGCATGAAGGTAACACTTAGACAATTCAACCATACTTTTCAATGGTCACACCAACATTTCTCTCTGAGAGGTTTAGGCTAGTGGGATTGAGGCACACAATTCCACAATCTCCCACTTGACAAACATCACACTAGCACCTATAGAGCACTCAGGAACTATTGATATTACACTGACACCAATAGTTCAGACCCTACTATGTCCAAGTCTCTGTTCAATAGCATTCAGGACACCCAATCAAAATTTTCCATAGATAATAGTCTACCAGACAATCTGCAACAAAAATCAAGTATCCAACTACAACTAACTGTCCAATATTGCAACCAATCATAGTCTTCCATGAAACCACATAGATCTCAAACATGCTCTCATTCTCCATCAAGACTTCTACACCAACATCTAAGATGTCCACCGTTCAGGAAACAATCCCGATCATCTTCCAACATTCCACCTATGAAAGAAAGGCACACGCCAAGGTGAATAAGCACCAGTCCAATGAACACAAGCAAGAAGATCCCAGTGATATCAACAACAAGATACTACCATCACTCTAGAAATAAGATAAAAACATCAGCTAGAACAATAATCGGACTGACTACTTCCATCCAACTGATAAACCCACGTGACTGAAAAATAGCACCCACAGCAAGTGCTAGAACATCCAATCATCCATACCTTAAAGGTATTGAACATTATTAAACTTGTACCACCAACATAACGAACCCATGTACTCCAAAAGAAAGCTCCATGTGCCAACCAGTTAAAGAAGATAAAACACATTTAGGAACTCCCACTACATGGGTAATGGCAAATCTAAAAGATGAAAGGCATAACAAGTCTACCAATGATAGCACATAGAAAGTGTAACCATGTAGCATCAAGGACTCAAATCCACATGGATATGTACAACCTAAAAATTAATAACCCGCAAGAACAACTCTCACCACAAGTCTTCATAGCTCTCCTAAGTTCTCCACACCCAACAAAGGAAAAAGATTAAGAACCTCCATGTCATCACCCAAGAACATGAGTGAAAACACATGACCAAAAGCTAGTGATCATTACAGCTTTGACCAAACGTCAAACCAATGTAATGTGAAACCAAACATCCAGGAAGACTACCAAGACCAAAAGGAGCACCTTTGCACATCATGAGCCTATAGAAAACCCTCCTACATACACCTCTAAATACCATGTCAAGTATGACCTCCTTCAAAAACCCCAAGACAAGCCATAGCAACACCCAATCGTTCAAACACCAAGATCAAACATATCAAATGTAACATGTAAACAATCATGGATGTAAGCCTCTCAAAGAAGATCAAATGACTTCATTTCCCATATCAGGAAATTAGCCCATAAAGCATCTCCTACTAGTTCTCATTAGTAGATGATATATCACAAAAGGTCAAGGAGATAAACCATGATGTATGTCTTCCAATATGAATCCTCTAGAACCATTTAAACAACAATTCAAGATCCATATAATGAAAGGAAGCATAAAACACATTTGAAAGATACAATGGGAAAATACCTCTCAAATTAGACTTCACTGCCGAGCAAACCAAGAGTGGGAAAAGAAAAATGCTCCTCCAAGATATACAAGCCATCATGACTAATCCAAGAGCAATCTCCTCATAGGTCTCTATTGAACTCATGTTCAACCAAGGTGTAGGCTCCTCAAACTTTTTGTTGAAATATCATCAATAGAAACCATCAAATACAACATCACCTCATTCTCCATGTATCCATGAGTACTGGAAACCGATCATCTTATGCTAAAATCCAAATGCATCACTGCACTATCATGAAGTATTAGGCAAATAATCAAAGCACCCAATACACAAATAATTACCAGACCATTTTCAAAGCTCCAATCATTTGAATTAGGAACTTATCATGAAATCATGACCTTACCATCCCCCTTGGGAGATACCATGCTCCAAGTGAACATACCATGGTCTCAATTGCAATGCACAATGTCAAAACTCTAGTTCATAAGCAAGAGTATACCATGACATAAAGCAAACAAACTCAAAACCAACATCGCCTGTCAAGCACCACCAACACCTCAGCCAAAGACTCCAAATGTCCTCCATGGTTCCAAGAGGTTGCACATCCTCAAATAGTGTCCATGCAAATGTGAAAGAACCCTTCTGTAGCAACAAGATCTAAGAGTCCTTCCTAGCAACATCTACAACACCAAAGAACTTGTAAGTGATATTCTAAATTATCTATAGATCACTTTCCATAGGTTTATTAGAGTAAATCATATTCAGTATGATGGTCTTTCTAAAATTATGGTTTGTTTTTCTTTACCACTGAGTCTTGTTTTATGTCAAGTCTCATAATTTTAGGGCCACTACTTTCCAAATTTTAATTTAGTTAATAATGGAAATAATGGTCACACTAATGTAATCTATGATTAATAAAATCCTACAATTTTTTTTGTAAATTCGTATTAATGTTTTTTCATAATACCAGGATTGTACCCAAAAGAATTATTAATTATTCATAAATCCCTTCTATTAGATTCATAACAATATATGTTATAATTGAAATATATATTATTAAGGGTATTAATTATTAGAGTCAACATGCCAAATGTTAAGGAGGTGAGATATATATAATTAGTTTCAAATCAAATATTTATGCATGATTATATTAATCATTGCCCATCCAATTTTCTATGTTGAGGCTTTAATATGTTGAATGACAATTGAACCTAGTTTTGAGTTAGATGTATGGATGGGTAGGATATTGGTTAATTGGTTGATAAGGTATAAATAATAGGGGCTTAGAAAATGTAACAAAATAAGGTACATAAGATACCTAATAAAAATATGGAGGTATATTAATTCTAATAATTTATAAAAGGGTATGTGAAGGATCATGATGGGCCAAAAAGTGGCGATATGATGGGTATGTGTAGGGTATGTATAATAAATCCTTTTGTACCCAAAATTGATGAAACAAAAAAGGGTTTTTAAAGGAAATTTTCATCTTCCACCAATATAAATTATGCTCTACTTTGAATTCTATTAAATAATTGTATTATTCATTTTCTATTGAATTATGACTAGTCCCGATGATAGGCTGATTGAAAAACATCTATAGCTCTCAAATCTATCACATTTTTTGAATCCAAAACATGTGTTATATCTATGCTTCACATACTATAGGATTAAAATAAATAAAATTCATGAATTTTTTGACCGTTAAGGTGGTTAGATATGAATTTTATATTTTTTTAAAATTTGTAATAAAAAATCATAATTAATTATTTACTTCTAAAAAACTACAAAAATATGCATCATATCTTGACATGAAGTCCTCTACTTATATCTAAAATCTTATAATTTTTTATCATTTATTATAAGGGGTGGTCGTATTTACACCTACTTTATTTTTCCTAAATTTAAGTGCACACTGCATTGAAATTTCAAATTTCACCAAATAGATTTTTTTTTTTTAAAAATAAACCTAGTAGTTTATAAACTACATTTAATTTGCTACAAATTCTATTGTTACATATTTTTGAAATAATATAGATAACTTATTCAAATTTTTACGTCAAGTTGCCTAACTCTGATTTTTCTGAATGTTTTGCCACTTAAGGGCCTTTTTTTCCATGATGATCCTACACATATCCAAAAAGTGGTATCAAAAACATATTTAAGGGGTAGAAATGAAATTAGTTGTGTTTATGGGTCCCTATAACCGCATGTGCTATGTAATTTATTTATTAAGTGAACCTCTCAAGAGAAATGATATTTAAGAAGCCCTCTAAAAAGAGATATAAAATCTTGATGAATCTTTCATTTTCTAAAAAAATAATTGATTTCTATTGAAGAATATTTCCTTTTCTTGAAAGATATATTAATTTTATTGAAATTTTTTAGATCATTAGAAATTTATAGAAAATCTTGACAAATCTTGAAAACATAGTAAAATGAATTAATTACCATTGAAAATCATTCCCTTTTTAAAAAAATAAATTCTTTTGGAAAAGTAAGGGTCTCAGGGGGTAGTGGTTGACTAGTTTAAGGTGTAGTGCTTGTGTCTATAATTTTTTAATTCCTTAATATTTTAAATCAAACATTGAATGTTTTAAATTGACCCTAAATCCTTTTTCACCACTATTTATTTTATTTATAATCTAACACTTTGTATTCTATTTCATGCCCGATTGGCATTAGAGCTTTGTAGGTACATTTTGACCCATAGAATTAAAAATCTATTTGTTAAATTATAAATCTTCAATGATCCAAACACAATTTTGAACTTAATGGGAATTGGAGCTATATGAGTACATTTTAACCCATGGAATATGACCTCAACCATTAGATTATAAATAAAACCAATGGTGGTGATTAAAAATTGGTGATATGGTCCTAAAGTAACCAATCATTGTATAATATTAGTGAAAATTTAATTCCATTGTCTACTATAACATCAAATTTAGACAAATTTGATCCGATTAGGTATCAAATATTGTGGCAAAGTTTTGAGTTTAAAATTTTAATAAAATAAATATTGTAGCGATTTAACCAAGACTAAAACAAAATATTGTAAAAAATGTGATGATTCAAGGTACCTTATATTTTGTAAGTATTAGCAAAAATTTGAATCCCCAATTTCAACTAATGGTTAATTGGTGAATATATGCCGCTAAAAAAATAATTACTTAGGAGTAAATGCAACCAATTGAAAGTATAAATTAGTTTATATTAGTTAATACTAGTTGGGACTAAGATTTGATAATTAATAAGAAATTTTAAAAATAAGAAGTGGTACTTGTGTTATGTAAGGCATGTGTTACCAACATTTTGATATTATAGGAATTTTTAGAAAGTGATTAGAGACCTCAAATTTTGTGTTAATGTACATTTTGCCAAAGGAAAATTCATATCTTAACTACTTCTTTGAGATAGACATCATTGTGGGTGTGGAATTTATTATTTTTCTTGTCCAGCCGAGTCTTCCCTTTTTTGATAATATGTTACCAAGAATAGATATAATTTATTAGATAAAAGACGTTCTCCTACCATCAACATTTCGAAAATGCACAAATATTCAATAATAGCAAACGGGCTCTAGGATGATGTGTGAAACTCTTTACTCATTTAATAAAATAAAGGATTATGTTGGCATTAATTACTCTTAATATTTTAGGATGGGATTTATTGTAAATGTCTTAAAATAAAAATGGAGTTCTTTAAAAACAATCACATAAATCAAAATTTCTATTATGTTGAGTTTGGCATGAAATATAGAATTTTGGACCTATGCAGTTATATTTTGGTAAGTGCATCTTTTGCATGTGCAAGATTAGTGAAGAGGATGTTGACACATGAAAATTTTAAGCATCCATATTTGTGCTCTATAATTATTATCTTTCTTGAGGAGTTGTTGAGAGAGGAGAATTTTTCATTTGTAGGTTATGTTGTCAAATTTTCTCTAGAAGAGAAAGATGTAATCTTCATGTTAAGTTTGTGAGCTTGCAAGTGTATTGTAACCTTTTTTTTGTAGATTAATACATTGGTTCAATTCTTTGGAGTGTGGGATTTTTTACCAAAAAGGATTTTCCCCATGTATATCGATGTTCTTTCTCTTCTATCTATATTTCTTCTATTATTCTTCTTTCTCATTCTTGAAATGTTAATTTACATGTTATGCTATCAAAATATTCTTAGATATGTAAACTACATTATGTTTCCTCTAAGTGTTAATGGTATGGAAATAAACTATGTTTGTTTCTATTTTAAGGCATAGTAGTATATGTGCTTGTATAAGGTTTTTGAAATTTGATTTATTTAAAGAAGTATAAGATACTGAATGTTCATACTAGTTCGCAAAAGGCTTTTTGAGTTTGTATTTTCCTTTCATTTAAGTATGTGCAACTAATTCATACACATTCAAGGTGGCCTTATAATTTAACTATATATTTGGGTGGTCTTTTCTTTATTAAAATAAATACATATTCTTTTTTGTAATGGGTGCATTTCACCTTCTAAGTGACATCAATTTATCATCAAGATCTACCATGCGATGGTTGATCTATTAGATATTAGGAGAGCATTGTCTATAGTGACACCATGTGGCATGGAGGTTTGGTGCTAAGACCGACCTTTGCAAAGACTCTCTTTGTTTCCATCTAGCTCAGAAGGAAAATAGTGAAACTTTGGTTTTCATAATGTCTATATTCTTTACTTTGGAGAGGAAAAGGAAACCATACAATTGATTGTGAAAATGATAAGAATAATGACATAATAAGATGATTAAAAATAATTAAAGTATCAACTATATAATACAATTGATGAAGAAAAAAAATCTCTCAAAATGGATGCAACCAATCATTCTTAAAATTTCTAAATTGAACACCTAATTTAGATCGAGCTTTTTAATCTTGCACACTCCAAGAGTCTTTAGTAGAAAAGAAAGAATCTTAAAATTGAAGCAGTAAAAGAACGTGATAAAAAGCTACCTAGCTATATGGCTGTGCTTTGCAAAGCAAACCCATATTAATGAAATAATATAACTATACAAGCAAATCAAGTTAGACATACGAAGTCCCTGAATTGAAGAATAACCTGCAGTTGCTGACAATAAAAAACACCAATTCGATTGGAAAAGCATATATGCCCCAGACACGCACCAAGAAGATTACTTTTCGTCTTTTTTCTTTGGGTCTCTTGTATAAGTAGTGTTACAGAAAATATCAAACTGGGGATTGCTTATTAGTGGCAGAATTCACGAGAAGTTGCAGAACATCTACCTGTGTTTTAAGAGAAGCGATGTAATCGGCCGTTTCTCTAAGCAAGCAGGAGGTGTCCATTGATTTCCCACCAGGCACCAGGCTTTGAAGCTGCTTTGTACGCGTTTTAACTTGCCTTGCACTCGATGAGTTTGCAGAACCCTTTCTCTTAGAGCACAACAGTCTGTATAATGATTTACTGTACTTGTCTCTAAATGCATTCGAACTCACGTGTTGGTGCAGATGCGCTCGTTTCAAACGAGAATGGCACCTCGCCCTCTGAGCAATTAGGGCTTGGAACTGTTTATGCCCCACGATTTTTCTGAGTGCAAGACTGTTTTCCTTTTCACCAGAGATTCTGTTGAGAAGGGCGCGGCTCCATGCTGCGCGGTTTACAGTGAGAGCAAGGGATATATCCGCTGCCAATTTAATATTGCGAGCTGAGCGTTCAACTTGTTCTTCCGAGCCTGGATTGCTGGTGGTGGGGTTGTTAAGGGCATTCAGGGCCCCAACAAGGCGCTTCAGATATAGATTTCTCAAGGTCACGTCTCCACTTGAATTCATGGCGATGATATAAATATTAGACAAATTCTTGCTAATCAAAAAGAATAATAATCTCGACAACAGTCTGGCCTAAAACATATCATAGAGCCGTGCAGAGAAAGAGAAGTGAATCTGGCGTACCAGAGGAAAAGCATCGGCCCAGCAAGATCGAAGAATGCGTGCGTGTACAGCAGACTGCGATAGGTTTATACACCAAGGCCGACAAA
The DNA here is from genome assembly GCA_007258455.2 of Sequoia sempervirens. NCBI lineage: Eukaryota > Viridiplantae > Streptophyta > Pinopsida > Cupressales > Cupressaceae > Sequoia > Sequoia sempervirens. The sequence goes on from VDFB02321070.1 coordinate 51,954, forward strand.
GAATGTAAGGCCTTTAATGGCGGTTTTCAAGAACAAAGTACTTGTTAATATATTTAAAAAGAAAAGGAATGCATGAAGTAGGTTGTGCAAGGAAGAACATGCCATCACACTTCTTATCATTTCTCTTCTAACTACTGGAGAAATTTTGTCTCTGCTACCCAAAACAACAACCGTTTACCTTTTCGTTTGCGAATATAATTTAGAATAGACTATTGATTTTACATTCCCTGGCTTCTCCCCATCTAAAGCAACCGTTTGAAATGAAATTTTAGTTTAGGAGAGGAAGATGACCAACCACCATCCCACGATAGTTGAACCTTATGGCGTCCAAGCACGTTAGCTTTTTAGATTTAACGCACTCATAATCAAACATTGATGTAACGAGTCCAGCTAGATTAATGATAACTCTGTTAATTTTTCTTAAGTCAATTGAAAGTAATAGTATATATTCATTATGCATTGTGTTGGATTGAATGGAAAATTTTGGAAAATGTTTTCATGGATTTTAGGCTTATTATCTCATCAGTTTTGGATAGCTAATACGCATCTTGATATTACTTCAATACTATTATTCGGATCATCTTTATTTGACATTTTGCCTGGAAATTGTTATTGATGATTGATGGTGGTTATATATAAATCTTCTTAATTTAATTGAACTTTCGTACAATCAATGCATTATGACTTGAATTGTATTTTGTGTATTATTCATCATAAAATTTTATCACTTAAATAGCATGAAAGTAGAAAAAATGTATGAGATCACCATTATAAGTTATTCACATTCATCATTATGGAATTAGTAGGACAGTTTACAAATGAGCATTCACTATGGTACTCTAATTGCAACTGTGATTACCAACCATACTACTCGAATAAGTTCAATCCTCCTAAATTGTCACTCCTACATCTAATCATGATAGACAAGTTGTGGCAAATACATGACTTCTCATTACTGGATATGTTACTCTTTCAAGGATGAGATAGAATCCTATATGATCCTCATCACGGATCCTCTCCGACAACCCTATATCATGTGGTCTAGGTGTGGACTGCATTAAACCATCATCTGCCAGCATAGGATAGAGGGGCACAGCACCCAATGTTCACATCTCGAATAGTAAGAGTACAACTAACATGAGATACAGTTTCAAGCACTTTAGAACTATATGTTTCGTCTTGGTAGCAGCAGCCCATCACATGCTTCATTCTGTGGGATCTTCGTGCCTCGGACATCAACCTCTCAACCCTTCACTCTCTTATACAAAGGGCACCATGCCATGGGGTAACCAAGATAGCATCAGTTTCCAATTGTTACAAAAGAAAAATTATCAATTAGCAATTACCATATCAACTAACTCTCACCCCTCAGGTCGGCTAAAAAACTCCATGTTGTAGTACCAATTTTCTAGTCAATGAGAAATTAGAATTTACAATGTAGTTACATGGTTATTAGGTGTTACAACTATCAGCTCCAAATTATAAATGCTGGTCCAAAGAATCATTGATTCACAACAACGATGTGAAATCAACAAATGAATCCATGCTACATGTCAGAACATCATTCATTCATCGTTGTTTAACCATCGCACCATTCCCATCTCTTAACCGCACCACTGCAATCCCTACGCATGACTGTCATGGGATGGTAGGTCACCTATCACCATATCACCAGCTCGTAGCCCTCTTGAGTGCACTCAATGGTACCGCAGTAAAGGTAGAATTGCGGGATACAAATGTTTCCCCACTCTACCGCTAGATAGGTTAAAGACACCCACGATATAGCGGTATCACTACACTACCGCTAGACAACCAACAGGCTCCCGCAGCATGGCGGTATACCATGCTACCGCTAGATAGTTGACAGGCTTCCATGGTATGGTGGTATACACCGCACTACCATACCTCAGCTAGAAGTCTCCCGTGGTATGGTGGTATACCGTGCTACTGCTCCTCTCTTACAAACACTTGGCGGTACAATGGTATAGGCATGAAGGTAACACTTAGACAATTCAACCATACTTTTCAATGGTCACACCAACATTTCTCTCTGAGAGGTTTAGGCTAGTGGGATTGAGGCACACAATTCCACAATCTCCCACTTGACAAACATCACACTAGCACCTATAGAGCACTCAGGAACTATTGATATTACACTGACACCAATAGTTCAGACCCTACTATGTCCAAGTCTCTGTTCAATAGCATTCAGGACACCCAATCAAAATTTTCCATAGATAATAGTCTACCAGACAATCTGCAACAAAAATCAAGTATCCAACTACAACTAACTGTCCAATATTGCAACCAATCATAGTCTTCCATGAAACCACATAGATCTCAAACATGCTCTCATTCTCCATCAAGACTTCTACACCAACATCTAAGATGTCCACCGTTCAGGAAACAATCCCGATCATCTTCCAACATTCCACCTATGAAAGAAAGGCACACGCCAAGGTGAATAAGCACCAGTCCAATGAACACAAGCAAGAAGATCCCAGTGATATCAACAACAAGATACTACCATCACTCTAGAAATAAGATAAAAACATCAGCTAGAACAATAATCGGACTGACTACTTCCATCCAACTGATAAACCCACGTGACTGAAAAATAGCACCCACAGCAAGTGCTAGAACATCCAATCATCCATACCTTAAAGGTATTGAACATTATTAAACTTGTACCACCAACATAACGAACCCATGTACTCCAAAAGAAAGCTCCATGTGCCAACCAGTTAAAGAAGATAAAACACATTTAGGAACTCCCACTACATGGGTAATGGCAAATCTAAAAGATGAAAGGCATAACAAGTCTACCAATGATAGCACATAGAAAGTGTAACCATGTAGCATCAAGGACTCAAATCCACATGGATATGTACAACCTAAAAATTAATAACCCGCAAGAACAACTCTCACCACAAGTCTTCATAGCTCTCCTAAGTTCTCCACACCCAACAAAGGAAAAAGATTAAGAACCTCCATGTCATCACCCAAGAACATGAGTGAAAACACATGACCAAAAGCTAGTGATCATTACAGCTTTGACCAAACGTCAAACCAATGTAATGTGAAACCAAACATCCAGGAAGACTACCAAGACCAAAAGGAGCACCTTTGCACATCATGAGCCTATAGAAAACCCTCCTACATACACCTCTAAATACCATGTCAAGTATGACCTCCTTCAAAAACCCCAAGACAAGCCATAGCAACACCCAATCGTTCAAACACCAAGATCAAACATATCAAATGTAACATGTAAACAATCATGGATGTAAGCCTCTCAAAGAAGATCAAATGACTTCATTTCCCATATCAGGAAATTAGCCCATAAAGCATCTCCTACTAGTTCTCATTAGTAGATGATATATCACAAAAGGTCAAGGAGATAAACCATGATGTATGTCTTCCAATATGAATCCTCTAGAACCATTTAAACAACAATTCAAGATCCATATAATGAAAGGAAGCATAAAACACATTTGAAAGATACAATGGGAAAATACCTCTCAAATTAGACTTCACTGCCGAGCAAACCAAGAGTGGGAAAAGAAAAATGCTCCTCCAAGATATACAAGCCATCATGACTAATCCAAGAGCAATCTCCTCATAGGTCTCTATTGAACTCATGTTCAACCAAGGTGTAGGCTCCTCATACTTTCTGTTGAAATATCATCAATAGCAACCATCAAATACAACATCACCTCATTCTCCATGTATCCATGAGTACTGGAAACCAATCATCTCATGCTAAAATCCAAATGCATCACTGCATTATCATGAAGTTTTAGGCAAATGATCAAAGCACCCAATACACAAATAATTACCAGACCATTGTGAAAGCTCCAATCATTTGAATCAAGAACTTATCATGACATCATGACCTTACCATCCCCCTTGGGAGATACCATGCTCCAAGTGAACATACCATGGTCTCAAGTAAAATGCACAATGTCAAAACTCTAGTTCATAAGCAAGAGTATACCATGACATAAAGCAAATAAACTCAAAACCAACATCGCCTGTCAAGCACCACCAACACCTCAGCCAAAGACTCCAAATGTCCTCCATGGTTCCAAGAGGTTGCACATCCTCAAATAGTGTCCATGCAAATGTGAAAGAACCCTTATGTAGCAACAGGATCTAAGAGTCCTTCCTAGCAACATCTGCAACACCAAAGAAGATTATTCACCACCAAGTGATGAATCCATAGTCACTACTAAAGCTCCCACTGAACCGTGACACCTGAGCTCTCCAAGCATCATGACCAAACATTTGCTAATCTAAAAATCCTTCAGGTCCACTCAACAACATGTCCATCTGACAACAATACCAAGAAGACAACACCATCACTATCAAAAGCTTACACCAAAACACGTATCAAGCTCTTCATGACATCGTGATATACATGCTACATGTCCCCATAGCCAACTATTTAGGTACTCTACATCATCCATCCTCTCATCTTGAAGCAACCACACCAATGCACAAGTGACCACATACAAGGCCAGCTAATAGATCTGCACCATCACAGATTCAAACCTCATGGATATTGACAGTCCACTTTTGAGTTGTCCCACTACAAACATGTAGGTAAAGATAGCCTAGAACATTGCTTAACCTGTAGATTCAATCACTGAAACATGCAAACTCATTATCACATTAGTAATTGTAAACTGAGATATCGAACAAGATAATCATGTAGACACCAAGACTCCAACACCAGATCATGACCAAATCTGATTTGCCAAACATGTCCACAACGAGCACCATAGTCTAGGAATCCATCAAGCAATCAACAAGTTTTCTTGATCATGTAAAACTTGCAAAAAAAATAGAACATGCAAGAACAACACATCCTTAAAAATAAATAGTAGTTCAAGAACCCTAGGCCAATTTCAAGCCGACTCCAAAACCACCAATATGCACATGCATCTGAGAAAGATATAGGCTATTTCAAAAGCTTTGAAATCATCCAATGATTAACTCCATAGCCTTCATGCATTTGAGGTTAATGAAAAACAATGCCTTCCAACACTAGGAAACACCACCCAACATAAGCACTCTCTTCCATGGCTAAGAAACAATCCAAGCTTCTCCATATCACCAAGGAGCCTCTCACACAGACACCCAATATGAAATATTTCTTGCAACACAACCACGAAGTAGAAAAATTCCACCTTATACATTAAGGTTATATCGCTGCCAACTAGGAGACACAGATCACAACAATTCTACATGACCAACTCCTTTTTCTCCATCTTCACCATTCTTCAAGCTGTGTGTTGTCTAATACCACAAGACTTCCACTCACCAAAGGATCAATACATCAGCAAATTCCTCCAGATTTCCTCAAGCCTGAACAGACTAAGAAATCTTCACAGGAGAAATACCTAGATACCAATAACCAAAAGAAGGATCTGATACCACTTGTTGGGAAATTTTGATCATCTCGAGAAACCTCCAAGAACAGTAGTGCCTTCAGTAACTTTTAATTTCATTAAATTTCCTCAAAGACACATACAACTGTGCCACAAAGAGAATCAGACACAATATATTTCCCACATTAATTTTTGTGAGAGAAGCACATGTAAATTCAGTTCCAACAACTTGCATCAACAAATTCAACAAACAGAACCAATAAATATGAAAGATGGAACAAAAGACTAGAACACACAAATTTACGTGGGGAAAACCTTAAAAGTAAAAACCCCACTCCAAAAGCCCAGATCACCATTGTAATTCATGCAATAGAACAGTTACAAATACAACTCAAGCACTAAGCCTTTATAGAGATTACATCATGTTTCATTCTCGAGACAAACTAGAAAACATAACCCCTTATATGATCTTCACACTATTACAATACCTTCTCATAGTATACAGTGTAGATCCTCTCCTTCAACCTCTGATCAACCTCTCAAGTGTTTACAATCCTCACTCTGTTACAACACTCTCTCACAACATATAGAGCAGATTCAATAGTTTCACATTCGATCCATAGAGAGATGGATAAGTTACCACCTTTAGAACATAATTTCCTTCTCCTGCTCGGCCTCACAACCTCATCCTTCTCTCTTTAGGATACCATGCGTGGAAACATACCAATTCAGTTTCCAGTCATTACAGAAGACAAACCATCAATTAGTAGTTACCATATCAGCTAACTCTAACCCCTCAGTCGCTAAACAACTCCATGTCATAGCACCGATTTTCCAGCCAATGAGAAATTATAATTTACAATGCAGTTACATGGTTATCAGGTGTTACAACTATTGACTCCAAATTATAAATGTTGGTCCAAAGAATCATTGATTCACAACAACGATGTGAAATCAACAAATGAATCCATGCTATGTGTCAACACATCATTCATTCATTGTTGTTTGACCATCTCACAATTCCCATTTGTTAACCGCACCACCGCAAGCCCTACACATGACTGTCGCAGTGTTGTGCACACATGCCCCAAAAGGTGGGAACCCTCTTTTTTTCTTTTGCATCTCTGCCTCTTGGCTTGGTCAAATTTTGGTTTTGCTCTTCTTGGGAGGTTATTTTGGGATTAAGTCTAGACTAGGTTTGACGGTGGCAATATTTTGAGGCTCTACAGGGAAATTAGCCTCTCTTGTAATTTGAAAATAGGGATTTTAAAATGAATTTTCAATGTTATATGTAAATGTTTTTGCACCCATGGATAGAGGATGAAAAATTAGGCGAGGTTGTTTTTTGAACTTTTTGAAAATTCCTTCTAGAAAAAAGTTATGGAGTTTAGGGGATTTTGACCCTGCTCGGAAAAGGGGGATTTCCGTCCATGACGGAAATCCTAGAAATTTCCATTTTTGAAATTTCCAAGACCCCCAAAATCCCAAAATTTCCAAAATTGAAATTTTTGTTCCATGGATAGAGGACGAAAAATTCGATAGGGTTGCTTTTTGAATTTTTTGAAAAATTTTTCTAGAAAAAAAGTTATGATGTCTAGGGGATTTTGACCTTGTAGGGAATTCAGGTATTTCCTCTCTATGCAGAAATCCTTGATTTCTGTCAGCCTCTTGATTTTCCATAATTGTTGCATTTTAAAGATTTTAGCATCCTGAGGAATTCCCTCACCCTAGGAAATCTCTGAAATTTCCATCACCTGTCATTTTATCGAGAATGCATATGAAATCATCGCTAATTTCCATCCTTGATGGAAATCCCCGAATTTCCTCCATGGCCCGATTTCTGCGAAGGCCTCAAAATCCCTGAAATTTTCCAAAAATGGAAATTTTCATTTTTTTGCACCCATGGGTAGAGGATGAAAAATTAGGCAGAGTTGTTTTTTGAATTTTTTAAAAATTCCTTCTAGAAAAAAAGTTATGAGGTCTAGGAGATTTTGACCTTGCAGGGAATTTGGGTATTTCCTCTCTATGCGGAAATCCCCAATTTCCATTAGCCTCTTGATTTTCCATAATTGTTGCATTTCATACCAGGGTGTATGTCCAGCAATGGAAAACAAGTGTTCATCTAAAAATCTATCATCAATGACCTCTTGTTCCTTAGATGCAGCTGATTGAAGTCTTGATAAAAAGTCAGCTACAACATTAGCTCTTTCTGGTTTGTCAATGATTGTGATATCAAATTCTTGTAACAACAGGAGCCATCGTGCCAATCTACCAGAAATGACAGGTTTGTTCATTAGGTACTTGATTACTATATGGTCAGTGTGGACAAATATCTGATAACCTGTGACATAATGCCTGAATTTATTCAAAACATATACTACTGCAAGCAATTCCTTTTCTGTAACCGTATAGTTGAGCTCGGGACCTTGAAGGTTTTTGCTGATAAAGTAGATAGCATACTTAATTGAATTTTCTTTTTGACTTAAAACTGCTCCTATACCAAAATCAGATGCATTAGCATGTATGTGAAAAGACAGGTTCCATTTTGGACCTTGAAGAACAGGGGATTTGGTAAGCAAGTCCTTTAGCTGCAGGAAGGATTTTTCGTAGGCCTCGGTCCACTCAAATTGGGAATCCTTTGTTAACAAAGCATAAAGTGGACTGACAATTTTACTAAAGTCTTTTATAAACCTTTATAATACCCTGCATGACCAAGAAAACTTCTAACATCTTTTTGTTTTGCAGGAGTTTGTAAATTCTGAATAACTTCAGTTTTAGCAGGGTCAACCTGAATTCCATTCTTTGAAATATGATGACCTAGAATAATACTTTCTTCCATCATTAGAAAGCACTTTTCACTGTTTAGAGACAATTTTTGCTTTCTACACCTTTTTAATACTTTTTTCTAAATTCACCAGTGCTTCTTCAAATGTGACTCCATATGTAGTGAAATCTCCATACATCCATGAGATATATCAGCAAATATACTAATTACTGCTCTCTGAAATGTTGCTGGTGCATTGCATAAGCCAAAAGGCAAGACCGAATAAGCAAATGTTCCCCATGGACAGGTAAAAGTGGTTTTGTCTTGATCTTCAGGGGTAATTTTTATCTGATTATACCCACTGTAACCATCTAAGAAGGAAAAATATTTTTTACCAGACAGAGAATCTAGTACTTGGTCTACAAAAGGTAATGGAAAATGATATTTCTTAGTGGCATTGTTCAACTCTCTGTAATCTACACATACTCTCTATTTTCCTCCTTTCTTGGGGACAATGACTAATGGAGAAACCCATTGGCTGTCAGAAATTGGGTAAATAAAACCAGCATCAAGCAATTTTTGAAGTTTATTTTTTACTATTTCTCTAAGTGCTGGATTTACTCTTCTCTGAGGTTGTCTAACTGGTGAACAATCTTCTTTGATATATATCTTATGAGTACAGACTCAAGGATCTATTCCCTGCATGTCCCCATATTTCCATGCAAAAGCTTTATGCTGTTCTTGTAGCATTTTTAATAAGTCATCCTCTTGAGACTGAGATAACTTACTATTAACATTCAAACAATGATTTGGAGACAATTCTATCTACTTAATGAGATTACTCATAGAATCAACAGGCAATGTTTGTACCTCTTGTGGAAGCAAGTTATAAAAAATTGTCAGAAGTTTAGGCAATGAACTCTCAGAATCTAGCTGCTGTAGGAAACATTGATGCTGACTGTCACTTGGATCAGATAAACTATCTGCATCAAGATTGAATTGCAGAATTTGAAAAAGCAAAGCATCTTCACTTTGAAGTTGAGAGAATGGATCATTTTGAATTATCATCAATTGAGCCAAAGAATTGGCTTCTTCAGTTTCTTCTCCCACATCTAGCCAAACAGGTTGGGACAAATCTGGTTGAGGTTTAGCAGGTGGATACAAAGCCAATTTCTTTGTGGACTGCCCATCAGAAATGGTCATATCTCCAGAATGGCATCCTATAAAAGCATTAGTAGTTGCTAACCATGGCCTACCAAGGATAACTGGATACCCTCCTAAAGTTTCCTTAACTGATAATATTGTAAAATCAGCAGGATACTCCCAAGATTCAAGAGTGACAATTACATCTTCTATCATCCCATCAGGTTTGACTGTGGAGCTGTCTGCAAGCTGCAAAACTGTGGGTGTAGACCTAATGTTTGAAATATTCAAGGAGTCCATAGTATGCTTTGTCATTACATTAATGGCAGCTCCTAAATCAATTAAAACATTTTTTACAACTTGGCCATTTATATGTATCTGTACTACAGGGCTTCTAGGGTCAATATACTTTGGAATGACTATATTTTCCAACATTATATCAGCCAATTTTCCTAAGACATAAATTGTTTGGGGATCCTTTTTCTTTCGTCCAGGCTTCTTCAAACAAGCTTCTTTAATAGCTTTTCCAAAAATAGGAACATCTTTAATAGCCTGAAACAAAGGGATTTGAATTTGCACATTTTTGAGCTGATCTAGAATATCAAAAGTGGGTTCTTCCATGAGTTTAGATTCAGTACTTTGTAACCTCTGAGGAAAAGGTGGTTTATCTTGTCTCTGCAGAACAGGTTCCATAGAAACTGTATCGGGTATAGGTATGTGCTCAGTGGAAACATCAGGTGCATTAAATTCTTCAAGGGGTGAATCAGATATTTCTATAATCAGAGGTGGTTTGGGAGCAAGTAAAGTAGTTCCAGACCTCAGATGGATGCCATTAACATTTAAGGAATAAGCTTGATATTGGTTGGCTTCAGAAATATACACAGGCTGTTGAGGCTGCTGCTGTTGCTTATTATTGGGATTAGGCAACGGCTGGGCAGGCATAGGCGTTTGCTTTGGAGGTCCAGGATTTGTGGTAGTTGCTGCAGGAGGCAGCATAAGGGCCTGTTGTTGTGGCTGTGGAGGCTGCAAGAAGCCAGGAGACTGGTTTTGCCATTGTTGAGGACCTCTCCATTGAGGATTTTATTGCCATTTTCCTGAAGGTGGGGTCCATTGACCTTGTGGCTGCTGCCAACCTTCTTGAGGAGATTGCCACTGTGGGGTTTGATAATTAGACCAACTTGGTTGAGGCGGATTCCATAGTGGTGGTGGTCCATATGCTTGTTGCCATTGGTTATTATAGCCAGAATAGGGATTACCAAAAGTTAAAGGGTCTTGAGGCATACCTTGCCTTTGGGCCCATGGTCTCCTTTGTGCAACAAAGAACACTTGATCATCATCACCTTCCACTGGTTTGAAATCAGTAGGCAGTTGTCTGGCTTCTAGATTAGCCACCATCTTGCATCTGCAATCATGCTTCTTTTGTCTACAGTAGGGACAGAACTCAGCCAAAGCTACCTCAGCCATGTTTTTTCCGAGCTTGCATAGTGTCCAATTGTGTAGCCATATTATTAATGATGTCCTGCTTGAAATCAGATAGCAGATTTGTGATCTCCATTCGGGAAACTCCACCAGAAGAAGACTTCCCCACTGAAGCATGATGACCTCGACCTTTCTTAACTATTGCTCGAGAGTAGTTAAGGCATATCTTCTGTATATCATCCCAAGGCAGTTGAGTTATATCACCTCCTCCCATTAGGTCTAGGGCGTCAATACAGACATCACTGATTCCCCTTAGAAAGAGTAGTTTCTGAGAGTCCTCGTTAAGAGTATGGTTTGAGTTCCTTTTTAATGAAAACAAAACCTTGAAATATAATCTTCCAGACTTTCATCCTCCTTCGCTGAATTCGAATATGTCATCACCTTTCGGCATTCTTACAATATTCCTTATATTTTTAAGGAATTTCTGCATGGCTACCCAACTATTTACAGGCTCTTCCCAGACTCATGAACCATCGAGAGCTCCCTCCTTCAAAGTGGAAGGAAATAGCTTCAGTTTATGAGCAGTGTGTAGTCATAACTGCGACAGAGGACATCAAATTCAAACGAAGGTTTAAGGTCTTCGTGACCAGGCCATAAAACTTTGGAAGCAAGGAAGAGGGGATGTTTTAAGATTATCTATCTTGTTGGGGAACAATGGGAAACTCAAATGCAGGAGGTGGATTATTAGGTGGATTATTTGCCATGTCTGGGTGCTAGAATAGCAGAGCAAATGGATTTTCCTTAGGTTCGTTAGTAGCTGGGTCAAATGGTAGTTCAATAAACAAATTTTCAGGGAGGAACCTTCCCAGTGCGTCTCTTCTTCTTCTATGCATGCAATATGGTGAGTAACGGCTTGAAAGATTTTGAAATTTTTTGACTAACAGACTAAACTAATGCTGAAAATGACTTTGTCAGACTCCTAGTTAGACACCAACCCCGGCAACGGCACCAAAAATGGCTCGTACTCACAAAAGGATATGAATATCACAGTGAAACTTTCCTGGGAATTGGACATTCCGACAAGTGACTAATATCTTTCTGTGGACATTCATTTACTTGTCAAACCAGGGGATGTAGACTTTAAATGGTGCAGCAAAATATATGCACTAGGAATTTGTTTTGGTCAAATCTTAGCAAAAATACATACTGGAAAGAAATTCTATCTAAGCTACAGAATGGTAATGCAAAATTCTTTAACTCAACTATGCTTGATTAAAATAGAAATTGTAATAGCTACGACTAAAGCACAAACCATGAACTGGCCTTATGCTGCAGGAACAGTCACGGGGATGGACTCTCTATCTTTGCGGGGCGTGTAAGAGCTGAGTTTGTAAAACTTCAAAAGATGAAAGCTAACTAGATATCAGCAGAAAAGAACATCTAACTAATTAACTACATATACTTACTAAGTGGGCCCCCTTAGCAAGCATCTACTGATTACACAGATGCTGAACTCAGAACTTCATCGATCTTTATTCATGAAAATAGAACGAAATACATTGTCTTGTTGGTGTGAAAACTAACAACAAACTCCACTTCTAGTCAAACAGATTCTGTCTTTCATTATCATACTGATTCTTACATGATCTATGCTACTCTGTTTCTATCTTACCTAAAAAAATCATCTATTACTCATTCTATTCATCTTCTACCACTACCTCGCCCAGGAAGAGTATCTTATTTTTAAATTAAAAGAACAACTAACTAACTAACTTCATCAAAGAAATACGTGGAAGTAAAGTATATCCCTGAATCAAGGAACAAACTTCATAAATGAATTTATGTGTTCAACCCGATTCAGAGAGAATCTAGCGCTCCACTCTCTCCAGATTGACTTTCCATTAAAAATCTTTCCAAATCGATTTCGGTCAAAGAGTCTTTGGCGGAGCTTCCTCAAAGTCGTGCAGGAAATGGGCTTTACTGCAAGGCCGAGATCGGCTGCGCTTGACTCGATCATTCTTCAACAACACGAAACAAAAGGTATAGGGCGTGCAAGAAAAGGCATATGGTACATACACGATATCTATTCATTAATCACACATTTCAAATCTACTTCACCATTCAAAAATTGTATACGATATACCAGCCAATTTCAGGAGTCAACAGGGCAATAAATGCAATCAAGTCAACACAATAGGCTGCAGGAATATAAAAGTGTCTTGCTACAGGATATCCCCATAAAAGGTTTCAACAAAGTTTAAATAGCCATGAAATAGCAAAAATGAAGTCATTTAAAGGTTTATCATAACATCAAATTATGAGCATATTTTAGGCTCATCACCAGGAGTGGCCCCTATTTCTTTGGTAGTGTTGTTCTCCAGAGTTAAACCCTTGACTTTGTCTTTGTTCTTTGACATCTCATCATATAGATTTTGGGTTACCTCATCTATTTTTTTTTGGATGGATTCTATATTATCTAAATTATCCTCCATAAGTCTATTTACTCTTTGTTTTATTTGAAGATATTATGCTTGTGTTTATACCAGTGCTTATTTTTCTCCTTTGTGATATTGGGGCTAACAGTGGAGATTGCTTACTCATTTATTTATTCATCTAGGCTCAATTCCTTCATCCTCTTCTCTCTAATTGTGGTAGTTATCTCTTTTGGAAAGTCTTTCATAGCTTCCTCCACCCCTTTACTAGACTAGTTGATGTACCAGAGGAGGAATTGTATTATCCTCTCTTTAATATCTACTATATTAGATTCCCCATATGTCTCCAACACTATTGGTAGCATGTCATGGTGGATAATGGAATTTGTAGTGGCCAATATATTGATGGAATCAGAGTGATTTTTAGTTGCCTCTGGTTGCTTTGAGTTTGCTGGTGGAGGGGTTACTGGAGTTTATTATCTTCATCTCCTTCTCAGAGGTTGTTGTATCTCTTCTTCCCCTTACTTCTACTGCTATATCTTCTTCTCTTTATTGCTTAGCCATTTTCTTAGGCCATGTCTATCTGCTTATTTTTCATGGATTTTTTTGTGATTGATTTTCTAGTATTGAGTTGAGGAAGTGGTCCCTTTGAATGAATTTAGCTTGATATTTTAGTAAAGGGTTCAAATGTGGAGATTGACACGACCTTCTATGTGAATCCCCATTTGGAATACCCCACTATTTTTAGATTTTTTTCTTTATTCTTGTCCAATTTCCCTTTCACACCCTTCTTGTATATGATATCCATTACCTCTTTTTATGTTCCGAACCTTCCTGCATTAGGTTCCTTTGGTATAGTGAGTATGGTGGCTACATATGCATTTATTTCTTTTGTGATGACCTCATTTGGGAGTTATAGAATCCATGTAGTTTGAGGCTTTACTACCTCCATGTATGTATCATCCTTATCTAATAAAAAAATTATTGTGTTAATGTACTAATGTACCGAATCATAGAGGAGTTAGTCCCAAGTTTGTGCATTTGTTCCTAGAGATTTTTGAAGAATCCCCAGTAGGCCACAGTGTATGATTGCTTGTCTAGGAACTATTGTGTATGTTGCTTGATCTATGCCACTATGAGGAGGTGCATTTGATAGACCTTGCCTTTAAAGTTGGTGAGCTCATTCAACAAACATAAAATGTGGCATATTAATAATGTTCCAAACCAAAAATGATACCTAGATGCTTTGATTTTATTGATGTTAGACTCCATCAATTGTTCTCTCATGACTTCATGGAGGTCGAAGTATTTTCCTTCCATGATAATTTGGTGTGTGGTATGGATAGTTGTGATGGTTCCAGAATCCTCCTAGTTTTCATAATATATCTTATAAGTGATACCCATGGTGGCATATTAGACTATCAAATTGGTTATTTCCTGAACATTCATACTTCTATCGTCAAAATTTTCTCTAATTAGTTAAATGGAAATTTCTTCATTTTTAATGGAAATTTTCATGCTTAATTGCACTTGTGTTATCACAAAATATAGAAATAGGATCATCATAAACCACTGTGATATCTTTCAATGTATGTTTCATCCATAGAACTTGTGTACAACAAGATGCAACAGCAATATACTTAGCTTCAACAGTAGACAAGGAAAATAAATCTTTATTTTTACTCAACCATGCCACCAATTTGTAACTAAGAAAGAATGCACCACTTGTACTCTTTCTATCATCTACACATCCAACCCAATCTACATCTATATAAGAACTTAGTGTAAAGTCAGTATCCCTAGGATACCATAACCCGTAATCCAGAGTGCCATTTAAATATTTGAATATTCTTTTAATAGTAGCAACATGTGTTTCCTTAGGATCTTCTTGAAATCTAGCCACAAGACATACAACATGCATAATATCTGATCTAGTAGCAGTCAAATACAATAGTCCACCAATCATAGATCTATATTTTCTTTGATCAACCTTAGGTGAATCATCATCTTTACCCAATTTTCAACTAGTCACCATAGGAGTACATACCGGTTTGGAACCATCCATCCCAAAAAATTTCAACATCTCTTTCACATACTTAGACTATGAAATAAAAGTTCCTTTTCCTATTTGATTAATTTGTAGCCCAAGAAAGAAATTCATCTCTCCAAACATAGACATTTCAAATTCTTTTTACATCTCTTCCACACACATCTTACACATAGTTTCATTTCCTCCAAAAATAATGTCATCAACATATACAACTACAATCAAGACTAAGTTGTCATTTTCAATTTTAAAATACAAATTACTATCTGTCATACCTTTGTTGAAACCTTGCTGAATCAAATACCTATCTAATCTTGCATACCAAGCTCTAGGATCTTGCTTCAATCCATATAAATATTTTTTCAATTTGCACACCATAACCAATTGATCTAACAACTAAAATCTTTTCAGTTGTTCCGTGTAGGCCTCATCTTCTAGCTCACCATTCCAAAATTTAGACTTGACATCCATGATCTAATAGACCTTGAAATATTTATGAGCAACAAATGCTAAGAACATCCTTATAGCTTCCACTCTTGCCACCAGAGCAAAAGTCTCCTAAAAAATATATGGCTTCTACTTGTGAATAACCTTTACACAAAAGCATTGCTTTGTTTCTAGACACTTCTCCATTCTCATTCAACTTATTTCTAAATACCCACTTTGATGGACAATAATGTTTTTGTCTGCCAGTCCTAAGACCAATTCCCAAGTTTGATTCTTCTCAATTTGTATAAGTTCTTCTTTCATAGCTTCCATCCAATGTTCATGTTTTGATGTAGATTAAACCTCAGTATCTGCAAGTGAACTCTGAATATCTCTGTTTAGCCTCTGCAATAAACTCCATAACAAAACCCTACAGTTGAAGGTTTAAATTCATAGCAACAATAAAATTATCCTTACAAAAAAAACAAAAATAGAACCCATAGAATCTTCAAAGGTAATAATATTGAGCTTTTCCTTTGAATTCAAAACCAAAAATATCACCCTGTTTGTTTTACACAGCCGATGAATAGCCTTCATCAAAACTACTACAGCCAATCCCACCAAAAAACTAAAGAACCCCCAAAAAGAACACTCTGTAAAAAGGAGGAGACAAGCCAAAAAAAACTACCTAGACTCACAGTCGCCACCCAAAATAAGAAACACACGAACAAAAAATAGAAAAAACCAATTGACGATGAGGGCCCATCAACAGTTATTACATATTTTCCTATTTAGGGAAAGAATTGGTGATTTCATCATCTTCCTTGCCTTTAAAAAGGTTTAAACCTCCTATTTCAGAAGAGTCAATTTGCATTTCCACAAGCAGACCGATCTTTAAAGTATTTTTTTGGGATTCCTTAGCATAATCTGAGCTATCATCTGAGATTCCAACCCATGTTTTTCCAAGGATAGGATTCCAATGCTGATTCCACCATTCAATTGGACTGATAAAGCTAGGAAAAGTCCCCAAAGTAAAACCTATTTAAAATAATCACTATTGCAATCACTAAAAGACTTGAAATTTATTTCTTTGCTCCAATCACACTTCACATCACTTCTCTCTGACTAGGTAAGGTAGTTACTTTGGACTAAATTCTAAATCACATTCTTGGAAGATCTTTTATGATTTTGCTTATACTCCGACAACTCACTATCTCATTGAGAAAGAAGGTCATAGTCAACTAAAGCTTCAACACCTATTTCTCGAGGTGCACATGTAATCTTGTTATTTGAATCTTGTTGTAGGTCTATATAATTTTTTTATTGCATCTCATTCTTCAAATCGTATACGCCCTTTTCTCCTAAATTTTCCTCCAACTCTTGTCTTGGCTCAGCTAGAGCTTTGTTTTTTTCTTCAAGCTTGAACTTGGCTTCTGCTAGAAGAGACAAAGCTACCATACACAAAAGAATCTGGGTTGAGCTCACCTTTAAAATATGAAATATCCACCTTTACTCTAGAACTTTGTTTAGTCAATGCTTCAATAAGCCTCTCTATAGGGTCTAAAACCATGGCAGCATTTGCTAAGTATTTTGGTTCCTCTTTGAACTCAACCAATTTTAATCTAGTCTCAAGGGACTCTAGCCTTCTGAACACTTCACCAGTGTTTCTTTAAGGGCCTACATTCCTCCTGCCCCTTCTTCCCCAATTCATGTGGATACCCCTTTGGGCCATCATGGCTTGCTTTGATACCAAAACTAATGTAGATTAAACCTCAGTATCTACAAGTGAAATCTTCATATCTCTGTTCAACCTCTGTAACAAACTCCATAAAAAAATCCTATAGCTAAACATTTAAATTCACAACAACAATAAAATTATCCTTACAAATAAAACCAAAATAGAACCCATGGATCTTCAAAGGTAATAATATTGAGCTTTTCCTTTGAAGTCAAAACCAAAAATATCACCTACTTTATTTTACACAGCCAATGAACAACCTTCACCAAAACCACTATAGCTAATCCCACCAAAAAACTAAAGAACCTTGAAAAAGGAACATTCCATAAAAAGGAGGAGAAAAGACAAAAAAGAAAACTACCCAGACTAAAAGTCACCACCTGAAATAAGAAACACATGAACATAAAATAGAAAAAACCAACTAATGATGTGGGAACATCAACAATGATGTAATTTTAAGGTGGTGATGACTCTCTATCCAACACAAATGGACCTGATACAAACCTGAAAACAATCCTTGCAACCCAATTCACTTCACTTTTCACAAACACGCCACTAGGTTCTTGTAGCCCTCAAACACCCACTTATGGAGATATCTTTTAGAGAAGGTCGTACAAAGGCCTATCAAACACCACAAATACTTCCCACAAAACCCAAAACAACCAATAGGTTACTAGTGACTTCTTTGAAGATTCAATACAATACCCCTATTTTAGGATACTCAATTAGCCTTATTTAACAAAGGAAGTACTTCCTAAACTCCTTTATTCAATCAAAAGTCACTTGAAATACTCTAATTGTGTCCCAAAACAGTAGATTCCACCATTATTTATTAGGTTCAAGCTTTCTAGAACACTGATCCATGAAACCCTATCTTTTCATGCAAATACCCAGGGTTTATTATGAATCATGACTCCTAGGCTTTCTAGACTCAATAAATGCATCCAAAAATCCTTAAATACCCTACACAAGGTCACAAATCATTATATTGATAGATTCTTCAACAATTTGACAAAACCCTATCACAACACCTCTTTTTCACAAGGAAAACTTCACTGCCTAGCCCTAGGGCATCATCCCAAAACCAACAACCTTCTTCCCTTGCTTCCTAAATAATATGAGAACCTATCCTACAATTAAACAAGTCATTCCACCAAGCAAAAAATCATGATAGTAGGTGGAATGACCATTACATTATTTACACAACACTCAAACACTTAATTATGTCTTAATAGGGCTGCTTCAGAAATTTAAAGAAATATCCCACAAATTTTATTGAAAGATAGTCAAACTAGATTTAATTAAGAGCTAAGACATGCCACTATGAAATAAAATGAAATTCAAAGAATATCCAAGATTGTACAGGCCATACAATTCCAGAAAAGAACAAAAACACAGTGAATTTGTAGAAAATGGCATTGTATTTTGATGGGAATTCCTCAATACAACATTCAACAACCTTTTTCGAGCATTTTGAGGCTTCTTATACATGTGTCAATTCATATCCCAACTATCTAATGCCTATAACTTCATTTTGAAATGCTAGACTCTTCATATTCCTAATAAGTTGCAATTTTACAATTTTGCACTTGACAACATTTACATCTTTTGTAACTTTTTCCTAATAGACTCCTAAGACTAAAAACAACCCAAATACATATCAAAAGGTCTTATTAGACCTTATTTAGCATAAATAGATGTTTCATAATGTAAAGAGACCCTATCACCGAGACTTGACATGTTGACCTTCATTTGAAACCATCATGTGCTTGGGTGCACCTGCACCATTCAACCCCATAGAAAAAGAACTCATGTCACATGAGTTGGGGATTGTAAAATACTTTATCTTTTCTCCACACACTCTCTGACCTGCGAATACCTTCCTCTAGTTCAGAAACAATGATGTTGCGACTTGCCTTGCTTTCTTGCTCTAATTTGCATATGAATTTGTCTGCATTTCTACTTTTAGACTTGATGATGGTCTTTTATCTGCTCCTTGACCAAAACCAAACATTTTCCCTATCTTCACATTCACAAAAAAACATTTTTTAGAGAGTCCTTGAACTGTCTTTACCTTTATCACATCTTCACACTTGTGACTTCTCTTTTAATGTCTTGTCCACTTCGTCCACCCATAACTGTCATTAGTCCTTTTACATTATCAGCACCAAGTACCACCATACTATCCTTATTTCCCACTGTACTCATTATACCAAAAATACCACTTGTCCTTTAAATTTATTCTCAACCAAAGGGCACACCATTGTACCAACCAATACATTATTATTCCAATTCACTATCAACAGACTTGAATTATCTTTCTCACCTACTATCCCAACATTCCCAAGTTTTGAAGCAACTGTAACACCCATCTTCTTGTCCTCTTTCACAACTTCTAAAAGTTATTTCTTTCCACACATAATTACCTTGGCCTTACCTTTGTCATCTTCCACCAAAGGCGTCAAAACAAATTTACATCCATCCTTCTCTATAGTGTATCTGTTCTCTCTCCCATCATACAACACATGCTTGTCATACTATCAAGGCCTACCTAGGAGTAAATGACAACAATCCATAGGAAAGATATCACAAACTACCTTATCTCTAAAACCTCCAATTTTAAATTCTACAATAGATTGTTCATTGACCAACAAAGATTGCCCATCACTCAACCAAGACACCTTATATGGCAACTCATGGGGAACTTTTTGTAAATTCAGTTTGTTAACCACCTCACTTGACACCATATTCTCTATAGAGCTAGAATCAATAACAATTTTTCACACCTTGTTTTTTCACTTACATGTGGTCTTGAAACGATTCTTTCTTTGCAATGGTTCCATCTCATTTGCTGCCTTCAATATGGTATTTCTCACATCAACATTTCACCTATCTTAGGAGCAACATGTAAACTTGGAAAATTGGTACCCTCACATTCCTCTTCTTGTACTATTTGTGCTTTCCTTTCAATCCTCTTTTTCACCTCCACTAGATGAACTACCAAAATTTTTAGGACATTTCCAAAAAGGATGACCATATTCATTAAAATTATAACATCTCCCTACAAAAACATTAGAATTTCCACCACCATTGAATCTACCTCTACCCCTAAATCCTCATCATACATCAACACCTTGCTCCTTACCTTTATTGGCTTCTTCTTGTTCCTCAAATGGATGCTTTGATGTAGGGATTGATCCTCTCCCTCTTGTACTAGTACCTCTTCCTCTAATATATTTCTCTTGCCTTCTTTTGATCTTTTCCTCCACCTTGATTGCCAATTCAAAACACTCTTCAACAATATTTGGGTTAGCAACAACCAATTCATCTTGTATATTGAATCTAAGGCCACCTAGATATCTAGCCACTTTTTCAAATTCATCCTAATCTCTTCTTGACCTTATACTTAGTTTATATAATTCATTTGTATAGGCCTTAACATCTAGATCCTTTTGCTTCAAACCTTGTAATATTTTATATAATTGAACTTCATAATCTTTTGGAAGAAACTTACCTTTCAGTTTTTGTACCATATTTTCCCAAGAAACTATTCTTGACTTGCCTTGTTTTCTCCTTTCTTATTGCTTGTAGTCCCACCATAGAAGTGCATGACCTTTGAGTTTAGTATTTTCCACCTTCACCATATGCTCATTTGAAATGTCTTCACTTTCAAAGTAATTGTCCATAGCAGCAATCTAGTCAAGCAACTCTTCTTCATTTAAATTTCCACCATACATAGGAAGATCAAACTTTACCTTCATTGAATCACCTTTAACTTCCTTGAGCAAATTTTCCATCCTCTAATCTTTAGGGTTTAATTCCTCATCAACATCTTCATACTCTTCATCTTCCTCCTTTGTTTCACTCTCTTCATTCTCATCTCTTATTTTCTTTGTCTCCAAGGCAGCAAGCCTTTCCAATATGGTATTTTGTGACTCTAGAAGCTTAGCATGCTTCTCCTTTAGTTCCTACAACTCTCTAGCAACACCAACACCCTTTGAAGGCATCTTTACCAATTTGTCTTTCCACCTTCCAATCACTTTTCTTCAAACCTACAAAATTCAACCACAAGAGACCTTATTCCTAAGCTCTGATACCACTTGATGTAATAAAGGTGGTGATGACTCTCTATCCAACACAAATTGACCTGCTACAAACCTGGAAACAATCCTTGCAACACAATTCACTTCACTTTTCACAAACACACCACTAGGATCTTGTAGCCCTCAAACACCCACTTATGGAGATATATTTTAGAGAATGTTGTACAGAGGCCTATCAAACACCACAAATACTTCCCAAGAAACCCCAAACATGCCAATAAGTTACTAGTGACTTCTTTGCAACAACATTGAGATCCAATACAATACCCCTATTTTAGGCTACTCAATTAGCCCTATTTAACAAAGGAAGTACTTCCTAAACTCCTTTCTTTCACCAAAACTAACTTGATAGACTCTAATTGTGTCCCAAAACAACATATTCCACCATTATTTCTTAGGTTCAAGCTTTCTAGAACATTGATCCATGAAACCCTCTCTTTTCATGCAAATACCTAAGGTTTATTGAAAATCATGACTCCCGAGCTTTCCAAACCCAATAAATGCATCCAACACTCCTTAAATACCCTAAAAAAGGTCACAAAATAATTATATTGATATATTCTTCAACAATTTTATAAAATTCTATCACAACACCTCTTTTTCACAAGGAAAACTTCGCTGCCCAGCCCTAGGGCATCATCTCAAAACCAATAACCTTCCTCCCTTGCTTCCTAAATCATATGAGCACCTATCCTAAAATGAAAAAAATCATTCCACCAAGCAAAAAATCATGATAGTAGGTGGAATGACCATTACATCATTTAAACAACACTCTAACCCTCAATTTTGTGTTAATTTAGGGTTGATTCAAAAATGTAAAGAAATCTCCCACAAATTTTATTGAAAGAAACTAAAAATGGATTAAATTGAGAGATAATACATGCCACTATGAAATACAATGAAATTGAAAGCATATCTAAGACTGTATGAACCATACGGTTCTAGAAAAGAACAAAAACATAGTGAATTTGTAGAAAATGGCATTGTATTTTGATGGGAATTCCTCAATACAACATTCAATAACCTTGTTCGAGCATTTTGAGGCTTATTATACATGTTTCATTTCAAATCCCAACTATCTAATTCCTATAACTGCCTTTTGAAATGCTAGACTCTTAATATTCCTAATAAGTTACAATTTTAAAATTTTGCACTTGACAACATTTACATCTTTTGCAACCTTTTTCCTAATCGACTCCTAAGACTCAAAACCACCCAAATACATATCAAATGGTCTTATTAGACCTTATTTTTCATAAATAGACCTTGCATAATGTAAAAATACCCTATCACCTAGACTTGACATGTTGACCTTCATTTGAAACCATCATGTGCTTGGGTGCGCTTGCACTAAACAACCTTGACATTTGCACTTTCTACAATCTTTCTTAGTCTATTATTGAAACATCGGTAAGATTTTCTTTTAGTATAATATCTAAGAAAAATTCCTTCATCACTTCTTGCATCAAACTTTCCTAACGTTTATTCATCTCTTCTCATATAACATTTTCTTCCAAATACCTTGAAATACTTAACAGTATCTTGAATTCTTCTATACCATAGCTCATAGGTGGTCTTTGTACTATTTTCTCTTGCTTGAACTTGATTGAATACATAAACAATAGTATGAATGGCTTCTCTCTAGTAAACTTCTGGTAAACTAGCCTCAGTAATAATTGATCTAGTAGCCTCTTGAATTGTTCTATTCTTTCTTTTAACAACTCCATTCTACTGAGGAGTTCTCAGAGTAGGTTACTATCTCTTTATTCCATGCTCTTTAGAAAACATATTAAACTCATGGGAGGTGAATTCTCCACCTTTTTCAGACCTTAGTATTTTATCCTCAAATTTACTTCATTTTCAACCATATCCTTAATTTCTTGAATTTATCTAATGCATCAGACTTCTCTCTAAGAAATGTAACCCATGTATATCTAGAATAATCATCAATAAAAAGAATAAAGTACCTTCACCTTGTAGACTTCTCACTCTTGTAGGACCACAAAGATATGTATGAATTAAATTGAGTAGCCCAGTTATAGATTGTTCCTTTGATCTGTAATGGCTTCTTGCTTTCTTTCCAAATTGACAATTCCTGCAAATAGCATTAACATGCTTTGTAATCCTTGGTAAATATCTCATGGCTTGAACTACACTAATCCTCACCAAGTTATGAAAATTCATGTGACACATTCTCTAGTTCCACAACCAACTATCATTAATCTGTCATAAAGCATCGTCCATCAACACCCTTAAGTTGATAGATATTTCCTTTATATTTCTTTCCTACAGTAATCACTATTTTAGATCCTTTCTTGATGTCACATATCTCATCCTCAAATAAAATATTATATCCTTTACTACACATTTTTACAACACTCAAGATATTATTCCTTAAACCCTTAACATAGTGGACATCATCAGTATTATGCTTGCCATCAAAACTTATTGTTCACCTATCCAACAAATTTTAGCACCAATATCATCTCCAATTACAACCAAGACTCCATCATATTTTTAAAGTTTAACAAACTTACTCTCATCACCAATCATGTGATGTGAACAACCACTATCAACAACCAAATAGTTCTTTTCCTATTTAGCATGTAGGGTAGAGAATCTTACAATACCTTCATTTTTCTCCTTCTCTCGAGGGCATTCCTTCACCTGTTTTTCAAAATTAGCAGTCTAAGTAGGTTCATCTTTTATAGCCAAGAACAAGCATTCATTGTCATCAAGATCTTCATAATCAGAATCCTCATTAGATATAATAGCATCCTCATTCACATAATATGCTCTATTGATCTTCTTACCTTTCTTTTCTTTCTCATATCTTTGTTTATTCCTCTTAGCTCTTTTCAAATGTTCACCTTGCATCATAATGACCTATTCCTCCACAACTAAAGCAATTAAAGGGTAATTTACCTTCATACTTTCCATATCCTTTCCTCATCCTTCTCATAAAATTAGCTTCTACTTCATCAATTTTTTCTTCATTTGAATCTTCATCTTTTTTAGCCTTAGAAGCATCCTTTGATTTGAATCCATTTCTCAAATTTGGCTTCCTCATCTCATAAGATGTTAGAGATCCCAACAACAGACCTTTATTGTAAGTCTTATAATCTATACTCTATTCAATAGCACATACCTTTTTCATTGTAAGCATCAGGGAGAGTTCTAAGGATATTCTTTACAATCTTGGTTTCATCTATAGTAGCACCAAGTCCTCGCATTCCAACTATTATCTCTTCTAATCTTTGTACATAAGCTTTAATATTCTCATCTTTAGACATATGTAGGAGCTCAAACTATGTTTCCAAATTCTACAATTTTGACTCTTTGACTCTTTCATCACCTTCATGCACCCTTTCCAAAGCATCCCTGACCTCCTTAGCAATCTTTAGATTCTGAACCTTATTCAACTCAGATGTACAAGAATTTTCTTCAAAATTTACTTTTCTTTATTATTCACTTCATGTGCCTTGATCTCATCAGCCGTACTCAGACCATTAGTAGGAGGAGTGTAATGATTCTTGTAAGATTTCTCCACATCATATCCACAATACTCCAAATATTCTTCCATCAATATTTTACAAATAGCATAATTAGTTCCATTGAACCTCAGATAATCATAAGTAACTTTGCCAGCCATCCCAGACCTTCCTTAAGTAGTTAAACTCTACTGCAAGGAACCAATATTTGATACCAATTGTTGAACAAGACAATTGAGAGGGGGGTGAATCAGTTGTAACAAATTTAAACCTTTAAATCATTCACCGAAACAAATCCTTAACATTGCTTAAAATGATTAAACATTAAGTGAAAGTGCAAAAATTGAAAATCATCACACAAACACAACACTAGATTTATGTGGAAACCCCAATGAGGGAAAAACCACGGTGATGACTAACTCACACTATAGAGAATATCAAAACCAATTACAAAGGCTCAATACCTGAGAAAAAATGCTCACTGCCAAAACAAAGACTCGCTGTCTAGATCAAGACTCACTGTCCAACAAGGTTAACCACCTAAATTGTTCACTACCATAGAGATACAAAGAAGATAGAAGAGATATGTTATAGAAAGAAGAAAATCTTAATGCAACAGATATTTCCACCACAATTTTCTCAACCACTTGCAGACATGCATGAATGATAGAGTACACCTTCAACTCACTACATTTGGAAACTTAGCATTTAGGATTCGCATTGATCTGCCACACTTCCATCGCACACACTCACTAATTTGCATCAATCTTGCATCTATTTACTCTATTTCTTTGCACTTATCTCTTGTCTCATCTTTCCCCACTAACTCATCTTGTATTTATATCATCTTCAACATTGAAACACATCCAAAGTCAACCATCCAACATTAAATTCAAATTAGGTCGATGCCAAAAATTCCTAGGGTAGAATTAGAATGAGGGTGAGCCAAACACATGCTTGATGAGGACCCAAATAGGTCCAACAAGCTTCATCAACCTTGAAGATAGTGTTCAACACAAGGTCATCCAAAACAATGTAAAACACATAGAACAATTAAGCACAATCCTTTCAGATATTAAAATTATCTTCAACATGATCATAACAACTCTAGTCTAGAACCACAAGTCATAAGAATTTACCAAAGAGAAATCTGAACCAACAACATTTCTCTTGGACCTCAAACAAAAACACAGAAAAACCATAGTTCACAACTGGTGAACATAACTTGCACTATACAATGAATCAACAACCAAAAATATGGATATAGCAGCTTCCAACAAACATGATCAACATATATGAACCACAAAAATATAGGAGCAAATCTTAGAGCAACCACTGAACACCTGCAACCTTTCTTCAATATAATTTCTCAATATCCTTGACATACATAGCCCATAACTTGTAACTAGTTGACAACCAATTGAATAGTTGGCATCAATGAGAACACCTTTATCATTCTTGCAATATAACCTTCAAAAGCATCCATGTCAACCACTTTAGAAGAAGAAGCAAATTATACAACAAACTTTGATGAACTTAATTATGAGAAACCACTGAATCTGAAAGAAATGAAAAACCTTTATGGAAAAGGTTATGAACACATGAAACAACTTGGATGTAGTGGAAAAGTATGTGGTGCTAGAGAACAAGGTATTTGTGTCCCTATAGAGCCTTACATGTAAGAAATGACTAGTGGTCTTGGTTATTGTCCCTTGAAAGAAACAAGAAATCCTTTACTTAATATCAACACTATTTACAAAAGATAACTTCTAAGATAAATTTAACATTAGTGCATCCTGAACTAATAGACACTAGTGGTCTTGATTATTATCCTTCAAAAGAAACAAAATAAATAGAGAAATCCTCACTTAATATCAATGTCATCATGGGGTGCTGGCAAGAAGTTGAGTCCACATTTTGGCCAAAAAGTGGAAGTGTTTTCCCTAATTTTTCAAAATTTGAAGCACTTAGAGATGGAATCTTGAAAAAAGTCACTAATCATAAAATGTAGTACTCGTAGTCTAGTTTCTAAATATGTAATTTATTTCAATACCTAAATGATACAAATTGATTTTCTATAGGCGTTTCTAGAAACAACTATTTCAAAGTCACTTTTTTTTACCATACCATGCATGTGTACGTCATCCATATTTTGACCTAAATTATCGTATTTTTGTAAATCCTTTTGGGAAAAGATTTGTAACTCACTGAAGCACATTTTTTATTTTTTTTTGTAATTTTTTATTGAATATATTTTTATGTTAATTTTTTATTAGTTGTATTTATCATTTTGAAAAATTGTCATGTACATCATGCATAAGATGACCTAAACATATCTTTTTTAATTTTTTTTAAATAAAAAATAATTCTCTAAAGTACATTTTCATGCAATTCATTTTACAAAAAAAATATTTTTAATATAAAAAGTTATTAAAATAGTAAAAAACCTTGATATTTCAAGTTTATGGACCAGTTTCATTAGAAATTAATTGAAAAATGGAAAAGATAATCCAATTGTACAAAAACAAAATTACATATTTAGAAGCTACACTATCTCATCTATAATGTGTTTTAATTTCATCAAAAAAATATGCAAAAAAGGTCTTTAGACATATGCCCAAAGTCACTATTTTCTTGTGAAATTTCCAAGACCTTCAACTTGCAGGTCAAACCAGGTCCAAAGCTTAGGTTTGGGTCCCCAAGCCTTTTCTCGAACTGAAAAATAAAGCAAAAATTTGACCAAAAAACTGAACTTTAAAAAATGGAATCCCGTTTTGAAAATGGGATTCCATTTCACAATTTTTATTTTTTTTTTATGATTTTAAGATACAGGATCCCAACTTTTTAAAAAAAGGATCCTGTTTTGAAATGGAATCTCATTTCTTAAAATCATAAAAAAATATTTTTTGAAATGGGATCTCGTTTTCAAAATGGGATCTCACTTTTAAAAAAATAGGATCCCATATTTTAAAAAGCAAGATCCCGTTTTAGAATAGGATCCTGATTTTTAAAAAATGAGATCTCGTTTTTGGCTTAGGGTCCTGAACCTAAATGTGATCTCGTTTATTAAAAAATGGGATCCCATTTTGTTGAAGCCGATTTCAGATTTTTTTTCTAAGGAAAAAACTTGGACATATTTTGTGGACTCATCTTCTTGCATTTACACCATGCAAAACACTAATGATTTGAATTTGATAGATTTTACACCTTTTTGTAAAGGAGATTACAAAATCTGACAATCTAAAAATTCTTGTGTAAGTATGACACCTTGTACTAAGCAAAAGAAATCTTTGTCACAAAATAAGGGAACACCTTCTACTATTTATCAAGAGAGTATCTTATCGAGATTCCTTCAAGATTATTTGATATCTCTCCCTACAAGAACACAAAATAAATTTTACTACAAGGCTTCATTTTGTGCATATCATCGAGTTCAAGTTCATTCTACTGATGAATGTAAGGCTTTGAGTAATCGAATTAAACATCGCAAGGATTGTGGTTCTCTTCCTTGTGTTGAAGCACCCATATCCTCTAATTGATACTGATTTTCATGTTTTTCAATCACCTCGGTTCATCCTTGTCCTGTACTAAGTGGGAGCAAGGGGTTGGGTAGCCTTGTCCTCATATGGCACTTGTCATTGTCTCTTTTGGCTACTTGACCTCCTTCCATGTATAGATAAGAGCAAGCTTGGGATGTGGACGACATGCCTTAAGTTGGCTCATAGGTGACGTATTGAGTTTTGGGGGTTACTCCTTATCCATGATGTCATTTCATTCAAGAACATATGACTTGAAATAACACTTTTCAAATAACCTCTCATGTCTTCTTCTAGTTTAAAGTAATTTCTCTGAATAATGATGTTAGCAACTGCTTTAAAGTGGGGGCATACATTGACACTCATGGTTCACTGTACGATTTTCTTTATTCTTGTGATGTCTCCTTTTCTTGGTGGTGTCATTGGGTTTGATTTCCTCTGAGAGTGATATTTATTTGACTTGTCCTCTCTTGGAGACATTAGGCACAATCTTCCCTAAGAAGAGACCTTACATGAACTAAGAAAAATCCCTTTGAATGTACCTTACACTATTTTGCATTTACAATAACTATTATATGACCACCTTGCACAACACACTTTGCTTGCCTATGGTGCCATCTTGTTTGTTCATGAGTTTCAAGCATACAAAGCTTTGCTTGCCTCATGAAGCTTGAAGTTCATTGTTGTGTGGCACCTTATCAATTTTTTTAGGAGGTATAACTTTTGTCTGGTTGTATGTACGAGAATCCAAACTTAGGCATTGAAGCACCTAAAATATGCAAACACTCATAACCTCAAATGCACATTAAGTAATGGGTTAGTCATATGCAAATCCATCAAATGCCTCTATGAAATAACAATTTCATGCTCCAAAGATGCAAACAAATAACAAAGAAGATCAAAAAGACATATAGAAGCAAGACATGCACCTATTCCATATTGGATTGGTGTCAAATGTGCCAATGACCCTTTCCCAATCCTTGCTAAAACTCACAAGATGCAATGCAATATGATGTCAAAGAGAAAAATTAGTTCTCAAATTAAGAGAGTAACTTTGCATGAAAGTGTAGATAGGTTGATGAAGATTAAGCCCTCTATTTATAGATTTTCAAATTGGAAGAGAGCTCAAAATAGAGCAAAGTGGGATAAAGATTGGACAAATGAGATGAGGCCACTTGTCAACTTGTCATAGGTTGAGGAATGTGCAAGTTTTGGCCAATGTGCTCAAGAGGGGGAAATTCAAATTCAAATTTGTGAAATAAATGTTGAGTGCGGGACATGAAAATGAGAAGTTAATGCAATGTTGGAAGGGACAAGTCAACTTTTCTTCATTTTCAAACTTGAGGGAATATTCTATTTTTATGCCAAGTTGAAAGAAAATAAGGATTTTAATAAATGGATAAATTGACTTATTTGTGCAAGTGGAAAAAGCTAGAGGATGTGATGGGTGGTTAGATTAGGTAAATCAGGATTAGATTAGCTTAGGTGATGATTAGGTGATTTTGACCCCTTTGACTTGAATATTTGATTTATTTAAATAAAAAAGGATGGAAAATGCATTTTGAGATTTCAATTAAATAAAGTTTGGTTTATTTAGTTAAAAGGTTGATGTTTGATTTATTTAATTTAAATGAATAACCTTAGGAATGAAATAAATAGTCTTGATTTACTTGGTGAATGGATTTGCTGAGTTTGATTAATTTAATGAGTGGATGAATATAAACTAAGTGCATAATGTTAATTTTGCATGTCTACATTTTTCTCCTCTTTGAAGCAATGTACTTGTTGTGTTAGTTCAAAGAATAAACTTTCCATGATCAAAATTCAAAAAATTTCTAATTTTTTCGGTTGCCCCAATGGAAAGAAGTACACTAGTACATTGCCCCCTCGAGAGATCAAGCAAAAATATTCGATTTGAGGGTCGATCTCGCGATAAAGAGGTTCAAGATGGATGGTTATGGATAATGATGCAAATGAGATAGTTTTAAGATGCTTAGAATAACAGATCTATATTATCTTAAACAACTTAAATAATGATATTGATGTGAGATGGATGGGATGAATGATGTGATATGTTGTGATTATGCAATGGATGATTTACGAGATGCTTAGGCTAACAGATCTATATTATGATGATGAATATGCATGTGGAATGATATGAAAAATGATGATAGTTCGTAGATGCACTAGTGATGATGATTAACTATTCATGACACGATGTTAGTGCAGAAAAGAAGAAATTAGATGATGACAAGAGGATCCCACAAGCCAACTTTATGAGAGATGATGATGAGAAATGATGATGATAGATGGATGTTTTTGTATTTTCTGATATTCTAATGTTTTTTGATTTTCTGATATTTAGGATTTTAAGAATATACACGAATCCGATCAGATGAGAACATGCCCCCAGCGTGATGCAATAGACTACTCCGATAAAGGCAGGACAAACTGACCTTGAGGATGGGCTGAGTAGTACTAGGAGGGGTCATGATATGAACATAAGACCAAGCTACGGTGCGGATGCGAGTGGATGAGTGATGGATGAAGACCTGAATGTGATGGATGATGGAAGCGCAATGGATGGATGATGCAGAACAAGCCGTAAAGATCCTGGTGGATGGAAAGTGCTTATTTATGCAAGGCACCTGTTTGCCAGGTTTTCACCAAGGTACTTGCCCAAAGTGCCACCAAAGTGGTTTTCACTAGAGGACAATTTTTTATCTTTTTATTATTTTTGATCCTTTTTCTCATTTTTTTGGATTTTTTTCTTTTTTTCTTTTTTTGTTGTCACCAAGACAACTGTTTGCCAGGTTTTCGTCGAAGTGACCATTTTTTTAGGACATTTTCTGATTTTTTGGATTTTTTTGTTCTATACCTTAAAAGATTTAGGCATAAAACTTTTTGAGATGAGAGCTATTCATGGGCTCCTACAAAGGTTCCCTTTCAGGTGTTGATAATTGACTTATAACTTGTTGTGATGACGAAAGGTCCTAACCAATTAGGTTTGAACTTGCCTTTGCTGCTTGGGTTTGGGACATTCTTCTGATTCTCTTTTAACACCAGTTCTCCAAGTTTGAAAGTCATGCTTTTGATTTTCTTATTGTAGCTCTATTTGAGTCTATTCTGATAGACTTGCAAATGATTCAAAGCATCTATTCGTCACTCATCCAGTAGCTCCATCTTGTTCAGTTTTGACACTCGATACTCTTCATCTATGATGAGGTTTTGCAGTGATATCCTGAGGGATGGGAGATTGATCTCGATAGGGAGTATTGCTTATGATCTGTAGACTAGGGAGAAAGGGGTGGCCCTGGTGGGTGTGTAGATGCTGGTTCAAAAGGCCCAAAGGGCAGGATTAAGCTGTAAGTTCTAGTCATGACCTATGTCATTGACTGTTTTCTTGAGGATTTTTAGAATGGTTTTATTTGTAGCTTCTGCTTGGCCATTTCCTTGGGGATAGTATGGGGTGGAGAAGTGATGTTGGATTTTGAATTTCTCGCATAGGTCATGGACCTCCTGATTTTTGAATGGTGTCCCATTATCTAAGATAATGGCTTGTGGAACACCATAGCGACAAATGAGATAATTTAGGATGAACTTTGAAATCTGCTTCCTAGTTATGTACATCATGGGTATGGCCTCCACCCACTTAGTAAAGTACTTCATTGCAGTTATGATGAATTTGTGGCCGTTAGATGAAGTGGGCGTGATTTTTCCAATGAGATCAAGTCCCCACTACGAAAAGGGCCATGGTGTGATGATAGGATGAAGCTCTGGAGGATGGATGAGGTCCCCATGTTGCTGACATTGTAGACACCTTCTGGCATAGTCATGTGCTTCTCATTCCATTATGGGCCAATAATACCCCATCCTCAGCAATTTCTTAGCTATATGGTCATTCCACTCGAGTGCGAACCACAGATACTGTTATGTACTTCAGTTAGAGTGGTTAATGCCCCCTCGATGTTTAGGCAGCATAGTAGGGTTCCTTCTATGCTCCTATGATATAGGGTATCACCTAGGATGAAAAATTTGGATGCCTTTTTAACAAAGTTTCATTTTAGGTTTGAAGGTAGGTCAGTGGGTATGACTCCTATATGAAGGTATGTGTAAATGTCATGGTACCAAGGATCACTAGGACCAATGATTTTGCACACATATTCTAATTTTGGTACCTCGAATGCGGGCACGAGAAGCTTCTCAATCAGGAATTCATATTTTGGAACATTGTTGGGGATGTCCAGTAAGGATCCAATTGTTGCCATGGCATCTATTGCTCTATTGTTGGTTCTAGGAATTTGCTCAAATGTTATTTCTATGAAAGAGTCTTTGAGAGTCTCCACCAATTTCTTGTATGGAGTGAGCTTGTCATCCTTGGTCTGATATTCATCATTGACTTGATTTATGATCAATTGAGAATCTTTGTATACTTTCAAAGTTATGATGTTCCATTGCACTGCTATTTTGAGACCTATGGTTAAAGCCTCATATTCCGCAATGTTATTGGTGCAAGGAAATGCCAGTTTGTATGACCTTGGTATGCAGTCCCCTTGTGGGGTGATGAAGAAAACACTAGCTCCTGATCCATGTTGTGTGTATGAGTCGTCAAAGTATAGTTTCCAGTGGTTAGCTACGTTGAGATTAAAAATGGATTCATCTGGAAATTCTGAGATGAGAGGGTTCTTTGAATAGATTGGTGCTTCTGCTAATTGATCTGTGATGACTTGGCCCTTGATTGCTTTCCTCTCCACATATTCGATGTCATATTCTGATAATATCATCACCCATTTTTCCATTCTTCCTGTTAGCATTGCCTTTGATAGTAGATACTTGAGGGGGTCAATTTTGGCAATGAGTTTTATTTTATGTGCCAACATGTAATGTATAAATTTTTGTGATGTAAACACTACTGTGAGGTATGCTTTATCGATAAATGAATAGTTTAGCTCATGCCCAACCATTGTCCTATTGATGTAATAGATAGCCCTTTCTGTTCCATTTTTGTCATGTTGAGTTAAAAGAGCTCTAAGGGCTATTGTGGTTGCTGACACGTATAGAATCAATGGTTTTCTTAGGATTGGTGGCATTAAGACTAGTGGTGTCAGTAGGTATTCCTTGATTTTGTTGAATGCCTCTTCACACTTGGTATCCCATTTGTACGCTACTCCCTTGTGGAGTAGGTGGGAACATGGGTTCTGTTTGTTCGCCAGTTGTGCTATGAATCTTCGAATGGATTGTAGTCTGCCTTGGAGACCTCTTAGTTGCTTTAATGTTTTTAGTGCCTCCATCTCAAGGATTGCTTTTACTTTTGCTAGATCTACCTCGATACCCCTCATTGACACTATATATCCTAAGAGCTTTCCTGATTGTATGCTAAAGACACACTTCTTTGGGTTTAGTCTGACCTTGTACTCCTCTAGTCTGTCAAAGATGGCACTTAGGGTTGCTATGTGATATTTTGTCTTTCTGGACTTAGCTAGAATGTCATCAACATGGTCTTTAACCCTCTTATGAATCATGTCATGGAATATCAATGTCATGGCCCTTTGATATGTTGCTCTTGCATTCTTTAAGCTGAATGGCATCATGTTCCAATAGTATGTCCCCCATGGACAAGTGAAAGCTATTTTATGTTGGTCCTCTTTAGATATCATGATCTAATTGTATGCTGAGAATCCATCCATTAGTGACAACATCTCATGTCCAACTGTCATGTCTACTATCATGTCGATGTTGGGAAGTGGGAAGTCATCTTTTGGACATGCCTTGTTCAAATCTCTGAAGTCTATATAGATTCTAATGACTTTGTCAGGCTTTGAAACAGTTACCAAGTTTGATACCCATTCTGGATAATCTATTGGTCATATGAATCCTACATCTAGTAGCTTTTTTATCTCCATTTTGACCAATAAGGCGATCTAAGGGTGCATTTTTTGAAGCTTTTTTTCTGACAGGCTTTGCTTCTAGATACACTGCTAAGTGGTGAACCACGGTCTTTGGATCAAGTCCTGGCATGTCAGCATAACTCCATACAAAGTTTATCTGTCTTTCCCTTAAGAAGGCTGCTAGGAGCTCTTGCTCTTCTGATAGTAGTGATTCCGCATAGAATGTGATATGCAGGGTCTCCTTTGTTTCTAGGTTGACATGATTGCATTTTTCTACCAAGACTGCTGACTTTTCCTGATGAATAGCTCTTAAAGGAAGATTGAATCCCCCATCCTTAGGCACCTCAAAGTGGTTTTCACTGTTGGATGCATCCTTTCTTTTTACTTTTTTCTTGTCAGAGAGTGCCACAGTGTGGTTTTCACTCAAGGACTTGGATATTATTCTTAATTTATCACTTTTGCGACTAAAGGATTCAATCGTTTCCCTATAATAGGCATGTGTGTCCAACTCCATTATAAACCCTGCTTTGTGATCCCCATCTGGAATGTTATCCCATAGTCCCATGAATCTGAGAGCGCCTCATCATTTTCTAATGTATCAAGAACTGGTAGTTCTCGTTGGTCATAGTCGATGAGTTGGGGATATACTAAGTAGATCTCATGATTTTGATGGTTTGTTTTGAATGAGAGGGTGCTAATCATGCAAAGGGCGGTATCCTCAAATAACCTAGGTAGATTGGTCATGGTATCCTCATCATCACTACTACTATAAATGTCAGTTATAAAGTTATGTAAGTCTCTGCCTATGGATATTGGTAAGCGTACTTCTACTGCGGTTGGCTGAGGAGGAATATTAACCATTCTAACTGGAGGACTTTGACCACGTATGGTTATACTCGGAGGGGTACATCCAAGGCCAAGGTTTTTTATCGGTCGCATCTCTGGCATGATAGGTATTATGAGCCCATTGTCATTTTTTCCTAGTCTTTGATTTCTGTCGTAGCCCATTACGAGCATCATTTGCAGACCCTTGCTTTTGTTATCCATTGGTAATTCCGGTACTAGTCTTTCAACTTGATATAGCATATGTGATGGATCTTCCTCAATAACCTCCTGGCCAAGGTCTCCCCATCTTGTGAATTCAAGATAGTCTTCAGGAGACGTTTGTGATGTGGAAGCTTGATTTTCTTGTGGACGTCCCCATGATTTAGGAGATTGTGGTAACTCTCCTACCACAAAAGCATTGTTAGGGAGCTTGTAGCTTCCACATCCATCATCCTGGATGATGAGCTTGATGTTGGAAATGGTGGGAATTATTGGAGTGGTGGGTGTCTCTGTCGCAGAAGTGGACGCGAGAGTGGTGGGGTCGATGTATGGTGTGGATGGACCCTCATCATTTTTTGGTACTTGGGGGATTTTGTAATACTTTGATTCAAGATTTTTGCAATAGGAGAAGGGTTTAGGATATCCATGGATGGTAACTTCTTGTCCGTTATGTGTAAATTTCACACATTGGTGGAAAGTTGATGCTACCACTTTCATCGCTTGGGTCCATGGATGTCCTAGGAGGATCTTATACAGCAAGTCAAGGTCCAAGACCTGACAAGTGGTTTCCCTGATGGTGGCCCTACTTGAATAGGGAGGTTGATTGTGCCCTAAGACAATCTTTCTTGGTCATCTTATGCTCTTATCGTGATACCCTTCCCTTTGTCGACAGAATCTTCTAATATTTTCAACTGCTTGATGAGGCTGAGAGAACAGATATTCAAACCTGTACGTCTATCCACCAAGACCCTTTTGATTTTGCTCTTATGTACTATGGCTTCCAAGTGAAGTGCACGGTTGTGAGATGGTTGGGTGGGGAAATCCTAGTCAGAGAATGTAAGAAGATTAGGCATAATGATATTTCTGACCATAGCTTGGAATTGCTCTGCATCAAGATCTACAGGGATAGTGGATTAGGCCAACACTTTTTTAAGAATTTTCCTATGGGTAGATGAGATTTTTAGGAACTCCATGATGGAGATTTGTGCTGGTGTTCTCTTGAGTTGATCTAGGACATTGTAGCCATTAGGAACAGATCTAAATGCAGGGGCTCTATTTGGCTGGGATGATCCTGTGATGGTTACTTTGCCGCCTCTTGTGGTGACTCCACAATCTTCGGCATAGGCACCTTTGATGGTGATGACCATGTAGTTTTCATCTAGGGAGGCGACGAATATTTCATACACATGATTTACGTTTGAGTGGGTGCCTTTCCCTTTATCATTTTTATTCCCTTTGTTGCCATGATTTGGCATCAGATTCGTATATATCTTAAGATCTTGATTTCCTGTAGGTTTTTCCACATTTATGATTCTTTTATCAATGAGATCTTGGATGATGTTTTTCAGTCTCATGCAACTATTTGTGGTATGGCCTTTGATTTTATGGAATTCACAAAGTTGATTTTCATTATAACCAAGGAGGTTTCACATCCGGTTCTTGGTAATTTTCAAATTTAGGAGGCTTGATTTTTTTTTTTTCTATCAACTTTTTCATTATGTCCTCAAGTGGTTCCCCCAAAGTGGTGTATTTTCGCTTGGGATAACTCTTGCATTGGGGTGGTCCTCTTTGCTCATTGGGATCATTGATTGGTGGATTGTTGCTTGGTTGGTGTGTTATGTGATGATTGTTTTGGTGTTGTATTTGGATTTGTGGTGCATGTGTATGTTGGCGAGGAGCACTAATGACCACCTTGGCATCGACGACACCATCATTAGTAACATTTTTGTTCCTTGCCCATGTGTGAGGTTTATCATTGTAATTGGATGGTGGGAAATTGTTTTGTTGTTCGGGGTATGAGGTTGATCCTATTGGTTGATTCATGAGGGCTCATTCGATGCTAAGTGCCTTGGGGATCAATTGGTCATATGTGGTGATGCCCTGAACCTTGAGATGAAATTCCAAGAGGTCGTCAAGGTTGGCGATGATGGTGCAAACTTGTTGTTTTTCTGGTATGGTCCACTTGCCCCGATTGGCCTTGGATCACCATCGTTGTAGGAATGAAGCGAAATATTCACCCTTTCCTTGTTTCAGAGCTGAGAGTTCTTCTAGACTAACATCCATTGCAATGTTGCATGCATAGTTCTTTATGAATGCGTCTATAATTTCTTGGAATGTCCTAATGCCTGAAGGTAAGCGAGAGAACCATTCCATAGCATGGCCTGCCAAACTCCTAGGGAATAGTTGCATCAGATAAGTATCGTCATATGTGACTTCCATGCAATGAACTTGGAATTCTCTGATGTGATCTTCAGGGTTTCCCGTCCCTCGATATTTGTCAAATTTTAGGATCTTGAATCCCTTAGGGAATAGTTTCATTACTAGGATCCTATCAAATGGATAGGGACACAAGTTTCTTGGTGTCTTCG
This sequence comes from Sequoia sempervirens, assembly GCA_007258455.2. Lineage (NCBI taxonomy): Eukaryota > Viridiplantae > Streptophyta > Pinopsida > Cupressales > Cupressaceae > Sequoia > Sequoia sempervirens. The sequence goes on from VDFB02321070.1 coordinate 89,747, forward strand.
TTGTTCACCCTGATTGAAGATTGAGCACTTGTTGCGAGAGCAACCTAATTTGTGCCATCACATCATTTTACAGATCAGGGGGTCGGATGAAAGTGTTTTGGGGTGTTTCACTCATGGGTTGGATGGGTGGGTTGGTTGGTGTGTTGTTCGATGGTATCTGTATGTTCTGCCGAGCGAGGTAGGCTTCCACCTAATTTTGTATGAACAACGCTTGTTGTTGATCTTGTTGTTGCTACACTAAGATTTGTGCGAGTTATTGCACTTGTTGTTCCAATAGCGCTTGTTGTTGTGCTTGTTGTTGTTCCAACAACGCTTGTTGTTGTGCTTGTTATTGTTCCAACAATGCTTGTTGTTGGGCTACCAATTCGGCTGCTTCTTGCTGCTCTTGATATTGCTTTATTGCTTGATGATATACTTGCAATTGTGTTGCTTGTCATTTTGCAAGAAGTTGTGCTTGTGCTTGCGCTTACTGTGCTTGATATTGGGCATTTTCCTGAACTTGATCTTGTGCTTGTGCTGCTTGTGCTTGTGCTTGGGCTTGTGCTTGTGCCGCTTGTTGTTGTAATAGAGCTTGTGCTTGAGTAGTCTTGTGTGCTTGCAATTCTTGCAATCCTTGAGCAGCTTGGGTGGCTTGTTGTTGTTGTTGTTGCAATAAATCTTGGGCTTGCCCAGCTTGTAAGGCGACTTGTGTTGCTTGGGCCACTTGCAAAGCGTGAGCAGCTTGTTGAGCAGCTAGTTGTATGACTTTTTTTTTTTCTGCACACTTGTTGGAATCCCCTTTGAAAAGTAGCTTGCAATGCCGCATTGTATTGACTTGATGTGGTGGAAGTTGGTGGTGGCGGGGGTGGTGGTGAATGGTGATGTCGTGTTAATGATCTGAGTGGTAGATGGTATTGTTGATGTGGTAGTTTGAGTGATAAGTGGTGCTATTGATGTGATTGGCCCTTGAGAGACCATGCTTTGTGATGTTATGGGTGTGTTTGATGATATTGCAATTGCTTGTGCGTTTGTCATATGTTGTTGTGATGTCGACGACAAGTTTTGAGTGTTTGACATAATGCTTTGGTTGATATTTGGGATGTTGTTTTGATCGATACTTGGTAAAGGGGGAAGACCTAAGCCAAGGAGTGGTGTGGATGATGATGGAAAAAGTGGAAGTGGTGGAAATGTAAGGGGTGCGAGTCCTTGCAAAAATGTTGTGGTGTCAAAAATTCCCCCTGGTCTGAACATGTCTCCTTCCTCTTGCGAATTTGTGAGGAGAGACATTTGAGGTGTTGCGTGGAAGAATGATGATGATGGATCATAATGGAAGGTGAGAGGAACATTCTTATGTAATGGGTTTTTGGGTATGCTTTGTTCCAAGGTGGTGTTTGCATCCAAGTTTTGATTATTAACAAGGGTGTGTGTTTGAATAGCATTGATAAATGTATTTCCCTTATTAAAATTGGGTTGGGTTGGAGCAAACGATGTCATGATTTGCGGAATGTTTTGGGTGATGTTTTAGGATGGGGGTGTAGATGAGATGGGAATGGTGGATGAGATTGGAGGAAATGATGTCTCCACTATGGTACTCACATAAAAATCTAAAGGTAACTTGGCCCCTTGTTTTTCTAGCTCAAGCATGTATAACGAAGGGTTAAGTCTCATCATGATGTTGATGATTTTATGGTTCTTCGAATTTTGGAGCATATTAGTTATTTTTGCGTGAGACATTCCAAAGGTATGATCCTCTCCTTGGTTTTCCTCTTGCGAATTCTGCGATGATGTCAGAAGGTTAACTGTGAGATTTCCAAACCCAATGGGATTCATTTCAGGAGTGGTTTGACTTAAATCACTTGAAGCGGGTGTTTCTTTGTTGGCTTCCATGCTCTTCTTGTATTGAGATCTAGTTTGAACCATAAAACAAGGATCAACTTTTAAGAATGGGAGATGAATCTCTTGATTCTTTCAATTGATCTTTGCTTTATGTCCAAAGTAGAAAATTTTAGGATATCTTGAGGATCAAAAGGTGATATTATGATGATGAAAATGATGGATGACATGGATGTTATGATCTTTTGGTAAATCTTGAAGGAGATACTAGGCTTTTGGGACTTTCAGATATGTTTCAATTTTTTTAATTTTGATTTTCCCTTGGGATTTGTCCTTGATTGATTTTGATTTTGAACAAATAGACCCTAAGATGTTTGGATGATTATCTAAGGGATAGATTTTATCAAAGTATGATAATTTGAATATGTGTGGGGAGAAGGATGCATCTACCCACACCTATCCAAACAAGATGATAGTTTCACTAAGCATATGAAGAAGGATTCATCTACATATACTAAGCTAAACGATATGATTTTGATAACTTTTGACTAAGCATATATGCAAAAAGATACATCTACACATACCTAGCCAAAGGTGATTTTGATAATGTTTTCAAGGATTTAGTCTCAAGGATTTTGATGATTTTGATTTTGCTAAAAAGCCTAGCATTAAGGATGATTTCAAGATTTTCCAAAAGGTGATTGTGAGATGATGTTTGTTTTGATGTTTGGAGGATGGATGGAAAAGATTTTGATTTTCTTTGATCCTAAGATGAACCTAAAAAAGGACACTTTTTTTGCCTAGACCTAGGTATTGAAGAACAAGATTTTCTCTAAACAAGATGTTTAAAGTCTCTAAAAAGATTTGGGTTTTGTCAATAATAGAATGAATACAAACCGGGATTGTTCCTTGAAGCTTTTTTGTAAAAGTTAAAAAGCAGTCTTTGTTTGACTTCGTATAACATAGAGAGATGTTCTTGATGGGCTTTCAGATTAAGGGCTTTTACCTTTGGTTTCTTGATCTTGATTTTGCGTGAAATAATTGGAGACACATGTGTGGGGTCCAATTGTCTTTAATCTTTGCTTAATGGATTCTTTTTACCACAAACACACTCTTGATTAGATTTCGAATTTAGATGTCTAATGTCTCAACTTTCCCCTTATCCCGCAAAGTGTATTATGCAGAAACCAAGGAAATTTGAGGAAAGAGTTACCTATTGTTGACCTTAATAGGAGAAAATTGAGATGAAATCCAAATGTTTAGAAGCCTCTAAGGACACAAATCCCAAGGGCAAGCAATAACATGTGAATCTATTCAAGGATATTTGCTTCTCCTAAAGGGTTTGAGATTTGATGCTCATGTTGAATGTTGGTTTTCAATGTTTTTGATCAAAGCACTGTGTTTTCAAACCAAGAACAAGTACAACCCTATGGATGTGAAAGACAATATTTGTTGGATTTCCACTTGGACAAGTTCAAGTACGCTTATCTTTAGCGAATAGTTAGATGCTTGACCCCACTGGCTCCCCTCCATGACACTCACTTACATGGGGCAGCCAAGCATCAACACCCATGAAACTCCCATGGCATGTTTTCCATTTCTACTAAAAGACCATAAAAGTGTGGGGCGGCTTCAGAACGACCGTTCTTGCACCAAAAAATAGATTAAAGGATTTTGGAAAATTCTAGCACATGGGTTTTAATAAGGACTTTCCATTTGTGGAGATTGACCCATATCACAAGAGTCCCCTTTCAGATCCATCTTGTTGGAATCTACCGCGTGATATTGGCATTTACTCCAATACCCACATTTATATCCTAGTTGGAAATACTTTTGGCTTTAGAGTGTTACCGGTTGAGTCGTTCCCTTGGGTGAGTACTTTTTCCCCAAGGCAAGCCCTCTAGGATAAACAAAAGTGAGTAAAGACCAAATCCGTAACTCGATCAATCTTTGATGGCAAAAAAGAGAGAGAATATATGCGATAATGCCCCCACTCACACTCGCACAAGATCTTGTTCAATTTTAAACCCAAATCAAAGTGTGGAGGTGATTGCTTTATCTTACCCTAAAGTCATGAAAAAGGCCTTTTGATTCTCAAGATCGCTATAAAGCGCAAGAGAAGTGCATACATCCTTTTACAATGCCTTTAGTTAAGTAAGATTTCACAAAAAACAAAGTTGCACTTGATCTTTTTAATATCCACAAAGAAAAATGTGAGTTCTTTTAAGTACCAAAAGACAAGTGAAAGATAGTTTGTTCAATTGTTAATCCAAGAAACAAAATCTAATAAGTTGTGATCCTAAAGTTTGTTTTAGCTTTTGCAAGAAGAAATTGAAATTTTTCCTTTTAAACCTAAATGAAAATTAGTGTCCTAAGAAAGAAAAGATAGCAATTCCGTGAAAAGTGTTTAAACAAACACTTTAATCTTTCAAAACATCATCTTCATTACTTCTCCTCCTTTTGTTTTCCTTCTTTTACCTTCATTGTCCTTCGTTATCCTTTTGCTTTCCTTCTTCGCTTTACCTTTGTTTCCTTTGTTTCCCTTCATTTTCACCTTCTTCGCTTTCCTATAAACACCACAAATAAAAGTTAGGCATGTATTGCAAATTGATAAAAACATATGCAAGTTTTATCAATCATTTGAGGAATCCTTGTAAAGAGAGGAATAAAAATAAAATTGAATTAAAATTCATTATTTAGTCAAATGAATGTCAATACAATTTTAATTTGTATTTACTTTCATAAAAGAAAAAAATGATTTCAAAACTCGAGATGTTTAATATGCAAAGCTACACACCACAATAGTCATTTTAAGAAAGAAATAAAAACAAAACTTCCCCTTAGAAAAAATGACACATGGATGGTGTGATCTAAAATGTGTGCCTATCGTGGAGATATTTCTATCAACATTCAATAAAAAATAATATGCCCTTGACATCATAGTCAACAGATTTGATTATTTTATTAACACCATCTTCTTTCAATCACTTCCCCGTTTATGGTCCTCAAAATAGTTATAGGTAGCCATGCTTTAGTAGACATCATTAAAAGTTGCACATTTGTCCTGAGGTTGCATGTTCATAAATTAAGCCTCAGATGTGATGTTGCACAACACTTGGATTTGGTTTTCCTGCAATTATTGTTACCGATTTTCAGTTGCATACATCATTTTGTTAGTAAATCAACATAAAGTTTTACTTAAATCAAACAGAGAGAGAGATTTTAGGCAACTTGCTCAGCAATGAATGCTTTAACAGTGTGTTTATGTCGCTGTGTAACATATTCGAATTCTCTAATGAATACCCAAATAAATGATCCTGCCTCGAATGTGATGTTGCACCGCACTTGGATTTTCTTTTCTTGCAACTATTGTTACTAATTTTCATTCTACAGACTAAGATTAAGAGGTCAGTACATACAAGAAATTTTTCTTGATTTCACAAACCAAAGCAGTGTGTATAGTTGAATATCTAAAAGATTCGTCAACTGTTGTAGATTTCCTCATAGAAAATTCAATAATGTGACCAGTAGGGTGGACTGGACTGATATGCATGGATGGTATTTCGCAAACTAATATTTTGCTATTCAATATTTGTACACAAAGGCTACATAGATAGTAATTCCTGCAATTAGTTTAATTAGCCAATAGAATGTGTAGATTGTTCTAGCAAACCTCAATGTCCTTTTCAGTGCCTACTACCTACTGAAGAGCGAAATGTCTGCAAAGCTTGTCTTCATGAAGACTTTGTCCATTATTCCAGTAAGCAGCTAGGTTCATACTAAAGAAGGCACATAAAACATTTGACCATTGTTCTTGCAGGCATTCAATCATTGACAAGAAGTGATCACCATAAAAGACCAGCTTACAATTATCACTTGAAAAGGAAAGAACCAAGGGAGAAGCCGCAAAGCATAAAAATGTGTACCTACAGAGGGGCTGATAGGCAACAAGAATATTCATAAAAATTCTCATACGCCTACTACTAACCTACTCTCGTTTCCTCACTACCAATATCATATGGCTTGTGAGCGGGTCCCTCATCCCGTGTGCAACTTTTCTACACCGCCTTCTATCCCTTCTTTATTGCAGAGGTGACAAGGTGGGACAAACAATTTTGGACAGTGGAAGTGATAACATAAATGTCTGATGATGCGAAACATGAATTCATTTCTGTGGATATCGAAATCTGCAAATCGTTAGTTTAAAATACAACAACATTTCAACATCCATATGGAATAATAAGTCATGTTAATCATGCTATAAATAAAACAAGGGAAGCCAAATAAAAGCATACAAAAACATGACATTAAACCTATCCCATATTGGATTGGTGTCACATGTGCTAGTGACCCTTTCCCAATCCTTGACCAAAGCTTAAGATGAAAATGCAAATGGATGATGGAGATGATGGACAAGATCTAATCTCAACTGAAGAGAGTGACCTTGCAAGATTGTGGAGATTGTGAAGATTGTGAAGATTGTGAAGATTGTGAAGGATTTGCTTGAGGATGATGCACCTATTTAAAGATTTTCAAAATGCCAAATGTTGAAGAGGGACCAATGTGGGATCAAAATCAAGCCAATGAATTGAGGACACTTGTCATCATGTGATTAGTTAATGTGTGTGCAAGATTTGGGAAGAGTGCCCAAGAGGGGGAAATTTGAATTCAAATTTGCAATAAATTTTGAGAGGGGGACAAGAAAGAAGAGCAATAAATGCCCTGTTTGACTTGTCATGTTGAGAGAAAATGATGTTTTAATAAATCAATAAAATTGATTTATTGTGCAAGTGGCTAGGTCTAGATAATGCAAGTGGGATGTGATTAGTATTAGATTAGGATTAGATTAATTAATGATGATTATGCTGATTTAATGCTGATTAACTGGATTTGACTTTTGGACTTTGGAAATGATTTAAGATTTGATTTAAATGGCTTTTTGATTTATTTAATTAAGTGGATATGCAAGATGAAGGTTGAATGCTAAGATTTATTTGATAAATGAACTTATTTAATGAATGGATGAAAGTGATGAATTTGCCTAATGTAAGAGCTAATTCAACGGACCGACGAATGCATAATGTGAATTTCCTTGCATGTCTACATTTTGCCCCTCTTGAAGCAGCAATGTACTTTGCCGCGCTTGGTTCAAAAGAATAAACTTGTCGAATCGAAAATTTAAAATTTCATGATTTTTCTGGATGCCCTCTTAAAGAAGACCGGGTATACATTGCCCCCTCGAGAGATCGAGCGAAAAGATTCGATTTGAGGGTCGATCTCGCGATAAAGAGGTTCAAAATGGGTGGTTATGGATGACGATGCAAAGATGATTTTAAGATGCTTAGAATAACAAATCTATATTATGATGATGATATGCAATGCATGTGAAATGATCGATATTTCCTATGATGTATGATATGGATGATATGTGGTATGCTAACAGTTTATTGATGGTTTGCAGATGCAGGATGGATGCATGACGGATGCATGATGTTAGTGCGGAAATGAGATGATGACAAGAGGATCCCACAAGTCCATGATTGGTCGAGACTTTATTAGAGATGATGATGATAGATGATGATAGATGGATGATTTGCTTATCAAGGATTGGGATTTTCAAAGGATCACTTACTTTATTTTTGATAACACGCCTAAGTACGATGCATCTAGGTATAAAGGACCAGGATGGCGTTGTACTTAGTGTGATGGACTTTGACTCAACAAGCAGATAGGAGTATTCTTGTTCACACTTGACATACGGAAACCTTGCTAGGATGCACTTTAGAAGTCTCAAACATCTCGACCAAAACACGGAAAGGTGGAGGAATCAAATCAATGCAATAGTCAATACATCTCAAACCTCCTCCACATATATCAACAAAGCAAGTATTCACCAAGAGTTTTATTAAGAACGTCTAAACAAGCACAAAGAACAAAGAATAACATCGCTCCCATTCCTTTCTCTCTAAATCCTTCGTTCGGATATCATCGAGAGGTCCTTGGAATGAGCGCAATATGATAAATCAAAAGAAAAGATCAAGTATATAAGCAAGCCAATGTTCTTCATACCTTCAGCCAGAGGGATGTGTTTCAAAAGATGGGAGCCAAAACTCATTGCCAAAAGATAATGTCCATTGTCGGAACGGATCCTAGGACATGTTAATGACACGTCATTTTGTTTACCCAAATTGGTTGATTTGATAAAAGTGCCCATTGTCGGAACGGATCCTAGGAAATGCTTTGTATCAAATGATGATGAAATTGATTTATGATTTACATGCCATTGATAAGAAAAGATTTGACCAACTTGCTTGCCGACAGACCTATACTTGAGATTTTGACAGTTTAGGTTTTCACGTTTGCCTGCTAGACTTGTTTCTGACTGTTTTACCAAAGGTTGAGGGTGATGACGATTTATTATGGATGATTGATTATTGCGAGTGTAAGCGAGATGAGGTGGATGGATTTTTTCAAATATTTGGATGTTTTTGGAATTTTGCAATGTTTTAAGGCTGTTTTTGGTAATTTTTCGAGGTTTTACAAATGTTTTGATTTTTGATTTTCCAATGTTTTTGGATTTTGATGTTTTTTGAATGTTTTTGGATTTTGATGTGATTCGAATGTTTTTGGATTTTGATGTTTTTCGAATGTTTTTGGATTTTGATGTTTCGGGGGCTGATCAAAGATGAGCCTTGCCTACGTTTAAGCTCAGAGACGACGTAGTTCGGATTTCAATGTTTTTGATGTTTTCTGCTTTTTGAGTTTTTTTTGGATTTTGATATGATTTGGATGTTTTTGGATTTTTCGCATGATTTTGACGATTAGGATATGGACGTGTATGACGATATCAGTGCTCTGTTTGGGATTTTGTTTGAAAACCAAGCTAAGGTGGATTGATCAGATCGACAGATTGATGATGATGATAACATTGTTGAGGATACACAACAATGCAACGATTGGATTGATTAGGATTGATGAGGATAACATTGTTGAGGATGCACAACAATGCAAGGATGGATGGATTGATGATGATAACATTGTTGAGGATGCACAACAATGCAAGGACTGGATTGATCAGGATTGATAATGATAACATTGTCGAGGATACACGACAATGCAAGGATAGTGTTAAGCAACACAAGGATATCCCGAGATGATGATTTCTTGATTGGATTTGATTGATCATGTTTGATGAAGCTTGGTTTCGAACAAAAGATGTTTGGATGACCTGATGTGATGTTTGACGTGCAGCTTAGATGCGACTGATATCAATTGATGTTTGATGAAAGATGAAGACTGATAAGGAATGTCTTCTCGTCAAAATATGCCATGTGCTAGTGATTCGGATTTTTGGATTGCAGATGCTTTGACCAATTTGGTTTCACGTTTGCCAATGTTCAGATCACCACATAAGGTGAAGGATATAGATCAATATTTATTCTCGAAGCAAGATGTACATATCTGCCCCCAATGTCTAGCAACGTATGGACTGCGATGGATGGATGCTCAGATAAGTGTATGGATGGAGGGACAAGGATTATCTTGCGATAAGATAAGGTGTTCGGATAAAGAATGCTCATTTGGATGGTGTTCATAGTTCAGATAATGCTGCAGAGGATAGGATTAATGAAAATGACCCATGTCAAGATGTTTACCGTAAGCAAGTGTAAGGTGTACCAAAATTTTACCAAGATCAAGATAACTTGCATGATGGACGTAGATAGATGTGAATGGATTGGATAAATGGTTCATGGATGAGTGGATTTATTATGGATAAGATGGATGGAATGCCCGATTTATTATGGATGGGATGAGATGCTTTCATCAGAACTGGGCGCTATATCGAGATGTGCTTTGATTCCCACATGACGGACGGCCTCAATACGTTTTCGCCATGGTCCTGGGTTCAAAGCGCCTCGTAACTGCGAGTGGTTCAGCATCATTTCGGTTTTTCAAATCCTTTTCTCGGGATTTTTTTGGATTTTCGCTGTTTTTGATTTTTTGCATTTTTCCAAAGATTCACGCCGAACTATCCGGGTGGTGTTGACGTGAGATGCCTCTCGCTATAATGTGCGCCATCATCGAGCATATCCTACCCGAAGGAGCTGCTTAAGCAAGATAATGCGGCACTTCTGAATGCAGCTTTTGGGATTCTTTGATCTCGCTTCGGCCGATACCGAGTTAAATTTGTTTCTATGCCATATCGCTGAGATTGCCTTCCCAACCCGCGATGAAGGGTTGTTGCCAATACACGGTCAATGTAAGAACGACACGCGGGAGGTGTGGATGGAGGTGGTTAGGGATAAGAGATGGATTGCTGGACAGCTTGGAACCTTTGACTCTCCAAACTTGGGAAGATGAGCAATGATGGGTGGATACGGAAGTGTGTGTGGAATTAGGACCAACTGCTTGATACACTTTGTACGTCGCTTGAAAAGCCTGCTTTTGATTTTGCGGACATCTTTGATGGATAACTTTCCCTCTTTTAGTTTGCCCCATAGTTTCTTTGACTGATGGAGTTTTATAGGGATGATCTTTCTTTGTATTCTTCGGTATCCATATGTATTTGATTTGTCCATTATGCTTCTCGGCTTCTTTTGATTTGATGACGTTCTTCGTACTTTGATTCAAATATTTCCTTTGATGTTGGTCCCAATTTGTGGATGGGGTGATGGGTGAATGAAGATTCATGGCGTGGCTGGTTGTAGTATTGACACTAGCTTCATCATAAGGAATCCTTGTGCTCCCTATGTTGACGTTTGCTTGAGACGAAGTTGCCCCCAATATGGTAGAAGTACCTTCATGCTTTGATTCCGCCTGTTCTGAGAGCTTTTGTTTAGAATGAATTCTCTGATCAATGATCACCGTAGACGACATTCTTTCAATTTGCTGCTCTGCTAACTCTGGATGTTCTATCTGACTTGTTTCCTTGGGAAAATAATGATGGATATCTTTATTCATGATGTCCTCAATTTGAGTTTGGGACATATTCGATCTTGATTTTGACAACTCCGTTTTATTGTAGGAGTTAAGAATTTGCTCTTTTTGTGTAACACAATCTTGTTCTAGCTGAAGATCATCTACGTGCCCATCTGTAGAAAGCATCTCATGGGTAGATGGAGGAGTATGGATATGATCATCTTGCATGGATAAGAGAGTGTTCATTAGATTATTGTAGTATCTTGAAGATACAAATTCTTGATCTTGATTAATTTCGGAGTTTCTTTCAACATGCTTTAGATCAAGTTCCTGACATGGATCAGTTCCAAAGGATGAATTGCTTATAAATGGTTCTTGGACGTCGTTATTAGACATGGGGAATGGCTCAATATCCTCTAGTGTCGATTTCAGGGTTCTTTCAGTATCTGTAACCATGTGGTCAAAGGGGATCAACATGTTTTGAAAAGGACCATTGCTAGACTTTGGTGAAAGATTTTGATCATGCCTTGGAATAAATTCTTGAGATATGTCCTCTACCTCATAAGGCGATGTAGAGACATTTTCGACATGATCATAGGTCGATGGATCGTGCATTATGTCAATAGGATCAAATAATCCTAACACTCCTTGAAAGAGATCACTAAAAAGTGGCTCTTGATGTATGGTGAGTTGATCATCAGATTGTGTAGATACATCCTCAATGTGTTCTTCGATGGAGAGATTTTGATCATTGTTTTCGACAATTGTGGCGGAGGGATTTTCAATGTCTTTGACCATAGGGTCAAACGATGTTGACATTTCTTGAATTGGCTCATTGTCGAGTTTTGTTGGTGGATTTTGATCGTGATTCAAAAGTGACTCTTGACATATGTCAATTTGATCCTTGGATGAAGTAAACGTGTGCTCAGTGATAGATTGATCTTGATCCTTGTTTTCAATAGTTGTCATCTTTTGTGTTTGTGCTCATGTTGGTTGGGTAGCTTGAGAGGCTTGGGAAACTTGAAAGGATTGTTGCACTTGTTGAGCTTGTGTTGCTTGTTGTTGTTGCAGCGATGTTTGAGCTTGATTTTGCTGTGAAGCTTGAGAAGCATGCGTGGCTATAGGCGCTTGCCGAATTGTTTCATATTGTTGGAGCAATTGTTGGTATGCTTTGAATGAAGCATTGTAATTGCTTACTTGGCTTAGTCGCGCTGGTGGTGGTGGTGGGATTGAAATTGTGTTGGATGTAGTGACAAGTGTTTGAGATACGCTCGGAGCGATCATGGTAGTGAGGGGCTGAGATGTGATGGGAGTGATAGTGGTGTTTGGAATGATTGAAGGGATAGTGATGGTTGGATTGACCGAGGTGATAGGCCCTTGGGAGACCGTATTTTGATTTGGGATCAATGTTGTTGTTTGATTAGATACCATCCATTGGTGTGATGTCGATGGTATATTCAAAGGATTTGTCGTGATGGTTTGATTGATGTTATGTGGATTGATTTGGGTGAAATGATTGGTGTTAGGTAAAGAGGGAAGCCCTAAACCAAGGAATGATGTGGGTAATGGTGGTGGAGATTGCCCCTGGCGCAATGCCTCAACTATTTTGGAAAGTTCTGCAATTTGATCTCGCCAAATTTGTTCTTGATTTTGATTTTGACTCACTTGAGATAGTTGATTTGGCTTGTGTTCAAGTAGTTTTGGCATGCATGCTTGCGATTTTTGAATGGGATTATGGGGAAATTGACTTTGGATAATGTTCTGATTTGGCATGATAGGATGAACAATGTTGGTATTGGGAATCATTTTTCCAAAGGTTTCCGAGTTAGGATTCATGTTTCGAAAAAATGCATTTGGTACATCCACATTTGGTTTGTAGGGATTTGGTGGAGTGATGTTGCTCGTTTGAAGACTCATGTATTGATTGTTTGGAGGATAGACTTGTAAGTTTGGACTTTGATTGAAATCTATCATGGGGAGATGTGTTCAAAAATTCAGATTGGGCATACCCACACTTGTTGTACCATTGACATTTGTCGAAGGAAATGATCCTATGCATGGATTTTGATAATTGATAGGCATTGCAAGGCTTTGAAGATTCAACTGATTTAGATTACTCAAGATGTATGGATCAAGTGTATATTCCATGTTCCTCTTGTGTTTTGACCTTGTTGCGAAAGTGACCTCTAAGATTCTTAGGACCAATGATGATATGGAGGATGAAAGGTGGATGATATGAGTGATGAACGTTTAGGAACTTTGAATCAATGCTAGACTTAGGGATTTTGATTTTGATTGTTTGATGTGGATGACGAACTTGTAAACCCTAAAATGTTGGATGTTATCTTAGGATGAACTTGTTCAAAGAGGTGATAATTTAACTAAGTGTGCGTGGAAGGATTCATCCAAACACACCTAACTAAACAAATGATTTTGATTTGGTCCAGGTTACCCAAGCTCCAGGTACTACGTTTCTTCAAAGCCTCTTTTAAAGCTGTTTGGATGATGTTGATAAATGCTTGAGGTGAATGGTGGGCGGCTTGATTTTGATCCTGTTGAGACTTAAGACTTTGTTTACTAGGCCAAGGTATTGAAGAACACACTTTTCTCTAAGAGCAATCAAAAGACCAATATGACCAAGATATATCAAGCACATGTATGGGGTCCAATTCGTTATCTTTGCTTAGTGTATTCCTTTACCACAAACACACTCTTGATTAAAGTTTCAAACTAAGATGTCCTATGTCAAAATTCCTTTTCTTCCCACAAAGTGTTGTGTGGGAGTTCCAAGAAATTGAGGCAAAGGGATTTCCTAGGTTAACCCTAGTTAGAGCAAATGACGATATAAATTCAAGTGATGAGAAACCTCTAAGGACATAATCCCAAGGGAAGGCAACAACACTTAAATTTGTCAAAAGGTATTTGCTCTATCAAAAGGGGTTTGAAATTTGCATGATCATGTTTAAGTGTTTGTTTGCAAAATGTTTTCGAATACACACTGTGTTTTCAAACAAAGAAAAAATTCTGCAAGCCCCTATGATGATATTAGATAATGTTTGTTATCCACTTGACAAGTCCAGCCTTACTGCTTTGAAGTTGCCATGGTTAGATGTTGACCTGACTGCTCCCCTCCACTAAAGACTCACTTATATCGGGCAAATGCTACTCAACACTCCATGAAACCCTATGGCATGCTTTTCTTTCCATCTCTACTAAAAGTCAGAAAATTGAAGCGGTCAGAATCCAATCGTTTGCACCAAATAAACAGATTAAGATTTGGCAATTCCTAAATTATTATAAAGTTCTAGTAAGGACTTTCCGCTCAGAGGAGTTGACCTAACGTGAGAGTCCCCTTCTGGATCCATCTTGTCGGAGCCAACCGCTGATTATGGCGCTTAACCAAAACTTCATTTATATCCCTACTGAAATAATTTTGGCTTTAGAGTGTTACCGCGGTTGAGCCCGCCGCTTGGTGAGTACTTTTTCCCCAAGGCAGCTCCTAAGAGCAAACAAAAGTGAGTTAAAGACACAATCCGGTGAACTCGATCGACTTGATGGCACAAAGAATCTAGAATGTAATGAAAATGCCCCTACTCACACTCGCACAAGATGTTCAATTTTTAAACCCAAAATGAAGTGTTTTAAAGCAATAAAATGTATTTTTGAGTGTTTCTCTTGCACCCTAGATCGCACGAAGCGCAAGGGGAGAGGATACGCACTCAAAAGACAAAATAACACAATCAAGCACTTGTTCGTTTTAGCCTCAAAGCAATGATGACTTCATTTTAAGCACCAAAATCAAGTGTGAAGTTTGCCTTGTTCAATTTTAAACCAAAACGAAATCTAGTAAATTTGTTCTAAGGTTCGTTTTAAGTCCTTTGCAATGAAAAGCAATTTGTTCGTTTTAGCCCCAATTGAAAAACTAATGTTCTAAAACGAAAAGGAAAACAATTTCTTGTAGTGTTGAATAAACACTTAAAGTGTTAAAGAACACATTGTGTTTTCAAAAAAACATTTCCCTCCTTTCGTGAAGTTGTATTGATCAAAAAAATCAAAGTGTTAAAAAACACATTGTGTTTTCAAACAAGAATCCTCCTCCTCTTTTGTTTTGCATCTTTTCGCCTTTGTTCGTTTGTATCCTTCGCTTGTACCTTCGTTTGCTTTTGTACCTATTCCATAGTTGGATTGGTGTCACATGTGCTAGTGACCCTTTCCCAATCCTTGACCAAAGCTTAAGATGAAAATGCAAATGGATGATGGAGATGATGGACAAGATCTAATCTCAACTGAAGAGAGTGACCTTGCAAGATTGTGGAGATTGTGAAGATTGTGAAGGATTTGCTTGAGGATGATGCTTGTATTTAAAGATTTTCAAAATGTTGAATGTTGAAGAGGGACCAATGTGGGATCAAAATCAAGCCAATGAATTGAGGACACTTGTCATCATGTGATTAGTTAATGTGTGTGCAAGATTTGGGAAGAGTGCCCATGAGAGGGAGAATTCAAATTCAAATTTGCAATAAATTTTGAGAGGGGGACAAGAAAGGAGAGCAATAAATGCCCTGTTTGACTTGTCATGTTGAGAGAAAATGATGTTTTAATAAATCAATAAAATTGATTTATTGTGCAAGTGGCTAGGTCTAGATAATGCAAGTGGGATGTGATTAGTATTAGATTAGGATTAGATTAATTTAATGATGATTATGCTGATTTAATGCTGATTAACTGATTTGACTTTTTGGACTTTGGAAAATGATTTAAGATTTGATTTAAATGGCTTTTTGATTTATTTAATTAAGTGGATGATGCAAGATGAAGGTTGAATGCTAAGATTTATTTGATAAATGAACTTATTTAATGAATGGATGAAAGTGATGAATTTGCCTAATGTAAGAGCTAATTTGACCGAATCTGATCGAATGCATAATGTGAATTTTGCATGTCTACAATTTCCACTGCTAAATGTAGATATGAGACATTTATGAGGAGCTATAGGAAACAAAAAAAATGATCACCTGGTCCTTAATCATTCAAGAGTGATCGGTTATAATGTTGCTTCTATCAAGCTAAAATGAGTGTCGACCATAAATATCTACTCAGAGAAGACTGAGCACTCAAAAGACATAATATAAAAGAAGTCCAAACTGTGTACTTGAAGGAGTACAGGACTACACTTTGTAAGCTGGCAGTATCCATACGAGATTGGCATATTTATGGACTGGGATACAACTGAAGCCTATATTTAGATGGGGATCCCAACGTTCTTCAAGATTTGGAATTGCAATATACTAATCTTCATGTTCATAGTGATTTCCTCGGTCTATGCGCGAAGCACGAAGGGCCTGTTATACCAAACGTTGAGAAGGCAATTCAAAAATAAAAAAATCACATATTGAATGCCAGAGAACCCTTGAGAATATTCTTTCCTTATTACAATAACATAATATAATTATGTCTGATGAATTTAACAGCAAGATTTCTAGGGAGAAGGAATTAGATGGCGAAATTTAAAAGACATGCACAAGTGCTAGAAAGAGTGCAGCCATGCTACAACTCCTTTCCTCTCTCCCCCCTTAAAATGAAAAATTGCAACAAGATACCAAGTAAAATGAAAAGCACAGGGGAGAAACACGTTCAAGTAGTATCGAAGACTTAATAGTTACCATTCTTGTCTGAGCACACAAGTAGAGTAGATTTTTGTTTTGTGTTTACAACAATAATTACTGCAATAGTTTTCTTATGAGTTCTAATGCCTATCAGCTAGTCTTGTTTCTTAGTAGCCAATCATATCTAGCAATTTCTATTTGTTAGAAGGATTATAAATATACCTTTTAATTATTAATGCCATCTAAAAGCTTAAGGACAGAGACTATGACATGACTGTATAACCAGTTAGAACATCCAAAACTTTTTAACTGCAAGCAACAACATTGATATTATTACATGAGAAAGCTAATATGAAATGATTTTGACTTTCATGTATTACGAATATCCAAATCTTTGAAGTTTATCAGAAACAAACAAGTAGCCCTCCTTTTAGCGCCATGATGAAGCACCTAAAATCTTCAAACACTCATAACCTCAAATGCACGTTAAGGCATGGGTTAGTCATATGCAAATCCATCAAATGCCTCTATGAAATAACAATGTCAAGCTCCAAAGATGCAAACAAATAACAAAGAAGATCAAAAAGACATATAGAAGAAAGACAAGCACCTATTCCATGTTGGATTGGTATCAAATGTGCCAATGACCCTTTCCCAATCCTTGCTAAAACTCACAAGATGCAATGCAATATGTTGAAGAGAAAAAATAGTTCTCAAATTAAGAGAGTAACTTTGCATGAAAGTGTAGATAGGTTGATGAAGATTAAGCCCTCTATTTATAGTTTTTCAAATTGGAAGAGAGCTCAAAATAGAGAAATGTGGGATAAAGATTGGACAAATGAGATGAGGCCACTTGTCAACTTGTCATAGGTTGAGGAATGTGCAAGTTTTGGCCAATGTGCCCAAGAGGGGGAAATTCAAATTTGAATTTGTGAAATAAATGTTGAGTGGGGGACATGAAAATGAGAAGTTAATGCAATGTTGGAAGGTTCAAGTCAACTTTTCTTCATTTTCAAACTTGAGGGAATATTCTATTTTTATGCCAAGTTGAAAGAAAATAAGGATTTTAATAACTCAATAAATTGACTTATTTGTGCAAGTGGGAAAAGCTAGAGGATGTGATGGGTGGTTATATTAGGTAAATCAAGATTAGATTAGCTTAGGTGATGATTAGGTGATTTTGACCCCTTTGACTTGAATATTTGATTTATTTAAATAAAAAAGGATGGAAAATGCATTTTGAGATTTCAATTAAATAAAGTTTGGTTTATTTAATTAAAAGGTTGATGTTTGATTTATTTAATTTAAATGAATAACCTTAGGAATGAAATAAATAGTCCTAATTTACTTGGTGAATGGATTTGCTGAGTTTGATTAATTTAATGAGTGGATGAATATAAACTAAGTGCATAATGTTAATTTGCATGTCTACATGAATGACTTTCCCATAGCCACTTGCTTGCTTGTGAGTGCATAATAGTGGCGTGTGTATGTGTCTCACCCTTTTTGATACTCACCCAACGGACATCCTTAAGTTCCATTACCTTAGAGTGAGTGTGTAGTTTTGGACAAACAACTTAGATCTGATCCACAACATGTGGGACAAATGGTCAAAGCTTAGTCCACCCCCTTTTGTTTTCTTTTTCTATTTTTTTTGTCTTTGGTAGTGTATGCTTGTTCCTTGTTGTTTCTCCTTATATCATTTTCATGTGTTTTCTTTTGTGCCTCTATTGGTTTGTCATAGGATCTTGATTTTGGGGGCTTGATCATCCCTCTTGATCATTGTTGTCCTACCTCACTAGAATTGGTACATTTGGACCCCTATTGATGTGAGTTTGTCTATTTTAGTGTGACTTTGAAGCAATTTCCTCCTCACTAAAGTGAGGGCTAAATGTGGTAATGGAAAAAGTATCCCTCTACATTTTCACACTTGTTTAGGTGCTCCCTATTAAATTGAACTTAATGTTGCCTTGATTTAGTGTTGTAATGTGTTTAACACATTCACATTAGGTCTTGGGCCCTTGTAAACTAAATGGACTTAGTTGTGCCTTATTTAAGGTGTTGTAAAGTGTATTCTAACATTTTCAAACCAATATAGGGTTTCCATTATTAATTGGGCTTCTTTATGCCTTATTTGGCCTTATTTTGCATCCACAAGCCTTAATTAATGCATTTTTATGAGATTAATCCTGACATAAAGAAAAATACAATCATAATTCATGTGTTTTCGGATTGTATGGCCTAGATTTAGTGATCTAGGACTCATACATCACCTTGGGTGTATGGGTCCCACCTAATTTTTGTGGCCCCGATTTGGATTTCATATGAATCTAAGCATTTATTGAAAAATGTGTCCCAAGCTTAGCCTAATGGGACTCATACATCACTTGTGGCATATGAGTCCCACTTAGCTTAGACCTAATTTTTAAAATTCAAATTCTTGACGGGGTTTTATTCTCCTAGATCTAATGTCGGCTTGTAGTGTAATTTTGAGATATTTGGCATAAACAAGTATAAATACAAGGTTATTTCACTCATTTTCCACCTAGCAACTTTCATGAGAAAGTGTGACCTAAGAATTCAGGCATTCTAGCATTGAAGAGCATTCAAGAGTGATTATCAAGCATTTTGAAGCATTATTCAAGTATTAAGCATTATGTCAAAGTCATCATGTATCATGTTTATGTTTGAGCTAAAAATTTCAATGTAGGGTTTCATGATTCAATCAAGCATTCAAATAAAGATCCACATCCATTGGAGCCATCTTATACATGTATGTTTGCAACATTTTATTCCTAGGGTTTGGTGAGTTGCAACACATCATTTTTTTCATTCATCATTCCTCCTTTCCATTTGATTTTGTTACAAGGTTTAACCAAGGCAAACCCCTTTCTACTAACAAAACAACATTTTTCCCTCTCTCTAGTGTGTGATTTGTAAATCTAGATTGAAGACACATTGAATAGAAAGATTGGAAAGAAATTTTGGAGTGTGCAAAGTTGTCAAAGTTGCCACCTTGTCTACAAGATCACTAAAAGGCACCTACATAGCAGAATTTGACATTTTAGATCCAAAAATCAGGTTGAGAACACAAAGCAAAGATTGAAGAGAAGATTCAGATCTTGATTCTCCAACAAATCCAAGCAGGACTAATATTCCACTTTTGGCATCTAAGTCCCAGTATAGCAAAATTTCCAAATTTCAAGAGTTCCAGACTTATCACTACCAGATTTCTATTCCTACCTAGAAACCCTTATCTGGGATTGATACACCCAACCTGGCGTATGAGTTTTGGTGTGAATTAAATTCAATATTTCCAACATTTTACATCTTCATTCAAGCTACTACAGGCCTCTAGGTGCACCTTTTTGATTTCGCTATTTTGTTTTGCATTCATTTCTAGGTCATTTATTGTAGTCTTGTAAAGCATTAGTTTTCATAATTAGATCTTACATGTTACTAGTCTTTCCAATCCCTAGCTAGGTGGTGAACCCTTCTTTAGTCATTTATCATACCCTAGGACAACCTTTAGTAGATCTCTTTCTCTCATTCTATCCTTGGATTGAGATCTCTAGGGTCTCCTTGAGTGAAATAGGAGGAACCCTATCCCTCATGCTCCATCTCCTAAAATGGGTGCACCCTATTTCTATTTTTCCATTCATATATGATTTACATCATATATACATACATTCCCTTGAGGGGACATGACTCATAACTATACCTAATTCCTTTTCTCAATATCGTGGAGCTTTTTCATTAGTTTGCAGTATGTTCTACTCCTATCTATGACTTGCTAACACTTATATTAATCTTTCTTAGGTTAATAACCTAAGTTTAATTAAGTGGATGATTTTTTGAGGTGTCATCATCCTACAAGGGAGTTACATTTAATATTTTTAGGTCACTTGGTGGTCACTCCCTATTGATTGAACTTGCCACCTCCACCCTCTCTTTGATTCTACATAAAACTCACTACCTAGTTTGTATTTTTATTCATGTATGTAACTTCTCTTTGTGAGCTTGTATTGCAATTTTATCTTGAAATTTGCACATCTCTCAAATTCTTTGGTCTATATTTGTGTTATTGATTTATAATTTTATAGCTTATCTCTCTCTGAAAAAGTTCTTAGTAATTCCTCTATTTCATATTTAGAACATATATATTGTATTTATATTCCTTTCTAATTTGGTGGAAATCATTATTAAATTAGAAATAATAATAAATTGTGTTGTTATATATGTTCAACCATATATTTAGTCTTCTTAGTCCATGTAATTTTTTACAAATTGAGGATGTGATTTTGGTTGCTATAGATATTGAGGGTATTATTCCTAGGGAATTGTTATAGAAATATGTGTCATTTCATTGTTCAATTTTGGATTTGAGGCTAGGATGTTACATTGAATCCACTTAAATTAAATTCTCTACTCTATAACTAAATGACTCAGACATTGGAGATGGCTTGTATTATTGGAAAAGAAAAGTATTCAAAGCCTTGCACCTATTGATCAACCATGAATTTTAATATGTTTTGGTTTTGTTATGTATTTGTTTTTTAAGTTTTATTAAACATAGGTTTTTCATCGAAAATGAATTTCTTTGTTCTTCACATGTGGAAAAATAGAAGATTATCAAAAAAAAAATTGAAAAATCTGAGAGTGCACCAGATATTGAAGTCCTTGATCCAACAAAAAAAATAAAATAAAATTTTGACATATACAAAAAAATTTACGTGTTATACGGTTGCGCTATGTCTGAATTATAATTCGTTTGACTTTGAAACTTGATTAAGGAAAAAATATTCAATAAAAAACTATCTAACCAAGTGGAAGCACTAGATATCATTGTTACAAATCTAAATTTGAAAGAATTAGAATTTTATCCTTCATGGAAAAAAAGTTATACGTTATACGGTGTGTGTCACTTTTTAAAAATGTTGTTTTCTGAAAAAAATCAATTTTCATGGGAGATGGAAAAAGAAGTGCAATTTGATTCAAAAAAATTTAGAATCTACAAACAAAATTTGATGAGACTCTAGTTTGCACCATCTTCAAATTCCTCACAGTTTAGCCGCTGTGGGTGCCCGAATGTGAAGATTCAGTTAAAAATAATAATTTCAGTGTCCAGTTTGGCCAAAAATTGTAAACCACTATTATGGGATCACCCCCTCTATAGTTTGTGACCTATAACATGGCAAGTTATAGTAGGAGCTATGATGGTTTATGTGCTAAGTCTTGTCTAGGAGTTAAGTAATGTCCACTTGATCCATTTTGTTTATATGTTCCCTTTTGGTCTACTTCTACCCACGGTGACTTTTTTTTATGCCTGAGGTAGATATTTAGACTTCTCAAACTTGCTATAATTAGATTTCTTAATATATAATACAAATGGTCCTTACCCAGTTTTTGATCAAGAAGAAAAAAATTGATAGACTAATGTCAAGGCATATAATTTTTATTGTTAAAAGTTAAATACCTTAAATAATACTATGCCATGTAAGTTTAATGGTGTTATGTTACATATCATAATATAACAATGGTATGAATTCCATATATGAATATTCATTAAGATTGAACATGAATATATTTCTTCGCCATCTCAATGTCTAAGGATGAGCATTTTTAGTTGAAATACCTCGATGCGTAATTACATTCCACGTAGTGATTTTCTTCATGTCCTTTTCTCAATAGTATAATGGTGAGCAAAGTTGTGAATAAAAAAATGGTTTTCAAGATGCATTGTCATTCCAAAAAGGAGTTATTGGATTAGGTTCTTTGTGTTAAATAATTAGATTCTAGATTTAGGGTAACATCTTTACTAAATTAATTTTATCTAAGAATATATAAGCATTGTATATTAAATTTAACAAATTAATTATTAATTTGGTAAAACTCATAACATATTTACTAAGTTAATTGTAAGTAGAATATAAAAGCATTGTGTATTAAATTTAACAAATTAACAATTAATTTGGTAAAAAATTATAAAGAAAAATAAAATCTAGGATAATTAAGTAAATGCTTAAGAAATTACTCGTAAATTCTATGTATATTTATATTAATATTTATAAAGAATAAAAATATGATTTAATGTATAATTTTAGTATTAAAAGGACAAGAGATAATTTAATTAGTATGATGAAAATAAATATTAGGGATTGGGAAGCATGTGTGCTTGTAAGTGATATTCTAAATCATCTAAGATCACTTTCCATAGTTCAATTAGAGTAAATCTTATTTATTGTGATGGTCTTTCTAAAATTATGAATTATTTTCTATACCACAAAGTCTTGTATTATGTCAAAGTCTCATAATTTTAGGGAACCTACATTCCAAATTATAATGTAGTTAATAAAGAAAATAATGATCAAATTAGTGCATCTAGGTTTAATACAATCCTAAAAATTATTGTAAAGTAATTTTTTTTCTTTTCATAATGCCATGATTGTACCCAAGAGAATTACCAAGTTTATGAAAAGCCATTCAATTAGAATTCATATTAATATATGTTATAATTTAAATATATATCACTAGGTTTATTCATTATTAGAGTTGACATGACAAATTTTACAATGTTGAGATGTATAAGTAGTTTCAAATCAAAGATTTATACAAGATGTTATGTTTTTCATAGCTCATCTAATTGTACTATGTTAAGGCTTTAATATATTGGATTAGAATCAAGCCTAGTTTTGAACTACATGTTGGCATGGGTAGGCTCTTGGTTTATTATGTAGCAATAATAAGGGGTTAAAAACTATAACAAAAATAGGTATATAAGATACCTAATAAAAACATGCATGCATATTAATTCTAGTAATGTATACAAAGGGGTATAAAAAACATATTTGAGGGGTATAAATGAAACTAGGGGTGTTTATGGGTCCCTATAACCATATGTGCTATACCATTTATTTATGAAGTGAACCTATAGGAGTAAATGCAACCAACAAGTATAAATTAGTTTAGATTACATACTAATTGTGACTAATATTTAATAATTTTCAATAAAATTTAAAAAAAGTGGTACTTAGTTTTATGATTGAAGTGCAAGTGTCAATAACAAATATTTTGATATTAGATATGAATATGATTAGAAAGTGATGTTTGTCTATCAAATGAATGTCTAAAGTTTTTGTGTTGAATCTATATTTTGTCAAAGGACAAGTTCATAGTCTTAAAACCACTCCTTTGAGTCTAGAGTTGCCGTTGTGCATAATAGAATTATATTATTTGTCTTGTCCAATGTGCCTCTATGTCTTCTACCTTTCTTGATAATCATGGTATTTAAGAATACCTTGATAGATTATTTCTTATATTGTAAGGATACAAGTTCTCCTCAATCAACTATTATAAAGGTCCACGAAGATTCAATAATAAGAAATAAGGGCTCTAGAAAGATGTATGCAAATTCTTTACTCGTTTTTAAAACATAAAATGATATATATCACTAATAATGACTATTTCAATATTTTAAGATGAGAGTGAATATATGTATTATAAATGTTTTAAAATGAATGTATTGGATGTATTTATATACTAGCACATAACATCAAATTTTACCAAAAATATTATTAGTTACCCCAAGGTAAGAAGACAAAAAACAATTGTCTCATGAACATAAAAATATTTGAAAGTTAGTAAACAATCATACTTAACTAGCTTATCTAATTATATAAGAGTAGGTGTATAAATAGATACAATGGATATATAAACAAAACAAATATATAATTATATAAATATATAAAAATAAAATAGATACTAGATATATATAAATATTTATATACAAGAAAAAGTAAAAAATAAGATAAATTAACTTAACTTTAGAATAATAATAATGGTTACAGATTTAACAGTTTTTTTTTGTAGTGGGGGTGCGGGCGGCGGTGAGGCTGGTCTGTTCTTTACTACAGAACCTATTATTTTTGGTAACGGGTGACATTTCGCCTTCTTAGTGATGTGTCGGTTTGTCATCGAGATTTGCAATGCGCTAGTTGATTTGTTGACATTACGAGAGCATTGCCTGTAGTGACACCATGTGGCGTGGAGGTTTGGTGCTGACACTGACCTTTCCAGAAGCTCTCTGTGTTGCCATACAGCTCACAGAAGGAAAATGGTGAAGCTCTGGCTTCCATAATGTCTATTTATTCTTTACTATTAAGAAAGCCAAAGAAAAAAGACCTTACAATTGCTTGTGAAAATGATAAGATTAATGACATAATAAGATAATTAAGAATAATGAAAGCATCAGCCAGATAATACAATTGCTGAAGAAAACTAAAAAGCTCCTGGAATGGATGCAACTGATTGCATCCACCATACCATTCTTAAAATTTCTAGATTCATTGGTTAATCTTGAACGAGTAGTTTAATCTTGCAGCCTCCAGAATCTTTGGCGGACAGTAATGGATCTTAAAATTGAAAACGCTAGCTAGCTATACGGATTTTCTTTGCAAAGCAAGCCCATATTATTGAAATAATATAACTATACAAGCAAATCAAGTTAGACATACGAAGAACCTGAATTGAAGAACAACCTGCAGTTGCTGACAATGAAAAATACCAATTCGATTGGAAAAGCATATGTACTGACCCAGATATGCACCAAGAAGATTATTTTTCATCTTTTTTCTTTGGGTCCCTTGTATAAGTACTGTTACAGAAAATATCAAACTGGGGGCTGCTTATTATTGGCAGAAATCACGAGAAATTGCAGAACATCTACCTGTGTTGTAAGAGAAGCGATGTAATCGGCCGTTTCTCTAAGCAAGCAGGAGGCGTCCATTGATTTCCCACCCAGCACCAGGCATTGCAGCTGCTTTGTACGCTTTTTAACTTGCCTTAATGCACGCGATAAGGTTGCAGAACCCATTCTCTTGGAGCACAACAGTCTGTATAATGATTTACTGTACTTGTCTCTAAATTCATTCGAACTCATGTGTTGGTGCAGATGGGCTCGTTTCAAACGAGAATGGCACCTCACCCTCTGAGCAATTAGGGCTTGGAACTTTTTAAGCCCCACGATTTTTCTGAGTGCAAGCCTGTTTTTCTTTTCACCTGAGATTCTGTTGAGAAGGGCACGGCTCCATGCTGCGCGGTTTACAGTGAGAGCAAGGGATACATCCGCTGCCAACTTAATATTGCGAGCTGAGCGTTCAACTTGTTCTTCAGAGCCTGGATTGCTGGTGGTGGGGTTGTTAAGGGCATTCAGGGCCCTAACAAGGCGATTCAGATATGGATTTCTCAAGGTCACGTCTCCACTTGAATTCATGGTGATGAAATAAATACTAGAAAAATTCTTGCTAATCATAAAAGAATAATAATCTCGAGAACAGTCTGGCCTAAAGGCATAGCCTTACATAGAAAAATATATGATAGAGCCGTGAAGAGAAAGAGAAGGAAATCTGGCGTACCAGAGGAAATACATTGGCCCAGCACGATCGAAGAATGCGTGCGTGTGCAGCAGACTGCGACAGGTTTATACACCAAGTCCGACAGAGAATGTAAGGCCTTTAATGGCGGGTTTCAAAAACAAAGTACTTGGTAAAATATTTAAAAAGAAAAGGAATGTATGCAGTAGGTTCTGCAAGGAAGAACATGCCTCACACTTCTTATCATTTCTCTTCTAACTACCGGAGAAATTTTGTCTCTGCTACCCAAAACGACCGTTTACCCTTTCGTTTGCGAATATTATTTAGAATAAACTATTGATTTTACGTTCCCTGGCTTCTTCCCATCTAAAGCAAAGGAAGATGACCAACCACCATTACACGATAGCCGAACCTTTTGGCGTCCCAAGCACGTTAGTGTTTTCTAGATTTCAACGCATCCAGCTAGATTGTTGATTACTATGTTATTTTGTCGCATTTTTCTTTTGCGAATTTTAATGTCTAAACTAGCAATTTGTGTGTACATTAATTGATGATCTATTTATGTCACTTTTTTAAAGAATCTTAAGAATGTATTATTCAATCTATTGAGACATATAATCTTGAATTAGAGTTACTAAAAATTGAACATGAATAGCACAATTATCAATTATGTGTATTGTAGGACTCCATATTGAATCCCTTTAGACACGTGAGATTGTTTAGGGTTTCTTTTAAGAAACAATAACTTGTTGATTGGGTTGCATTAACAATTACAACGTCTATAGGATTTTATCATGATTTTCTGCGATAAATTATATTACTGAATTGTCCATAGTTACAAAACATTTTTCTTAAGTCAATTGAAAGTAATAGTAAACAACTCAAGTCATTAGCATGCAATTCAAGTCAACTGAAGTCAACTAACATGCAACTCAAACTAACTACATGCAACTGAAGATAATTGAACCAGAATGAAACTAAACTGAATTGAATTGAACTAAACTGAACTGAACTGAACTGAACTAATACTGAACTAAACTGAACTAAACTGAACTAAACTGAACTAAACTGAATTGAACTGAACTAAACTGAACTAAACTGATTTGATTTGAATTGAACTGAACTTCATGCATGTAAAGATCAATTCCTAACTTCTAGGATCTTTACATGCAGGCCTGGAATTTGACGGCCACCCCTTCTGTCATATGAAAAATTTGTGACGGTTTGTTTATTTAAATGCCTGTAACTTTACGTTTTATGAAAAAAATTAACTGTCAAAAAATATTTAATTTATATATTTTTTTTATATAAAATCTTTTATATTAAAATATTATTGATTTTATTAATCATACATATTAAATATAATTTTTTTTTTTTAAAAATTTCTATTTTTAATAACACAAGTAATTTAATTTTTTAAAATATTATGTATCATATAAATTAATTAAATATTTTTTATAGGAATCATACTTCTTAAAAATACCAAATAAACAATAAAAAATATGATAATTTGATACAAACTTTCATTATATAATTTGCATATATTTAAACACAAAAAAAAACTTTTGGAAAGAAATGAACTATTTTCTTTTATTATTTTTAAATTGAGATGCAAAAATTAATGATGCATTATAGAAAATAAACAAAAATAAATGTTATCAAAGGTCAAGAACTCTTCTTGACTTTGTATTCTTCCATATTTGATATACTTTATTCCAATTTACATCATTTTGTTGAGGTCCATTTAAAGACACTCTTATTAATGCATCCAATGTATCCAAACCCAACTTTGACTTTCTAACATCTTTGATGATGTTTTGTTTAGAAAATCCTCTTTCACAAACAACAGTACTTTAATTTGTTTTGTTGATTGATTCCTAAAATTGTAAAATTGCAATGAACAATTTAATTTAATATTTAACTAGAATAAGTTGACTATAAATTAATTTATTGATTTCATATGTGGAAATATCATAAAACACATTTAAATAGCAATTTCAAATCTATTAAAAAATAATTATATAAAATTAAAAATAGTTCAATCCCCAAATTGTTCTATCTAAAATCATATTTAAATATCAATTTCAAACCTATCTAAAATAATTATATAAAATTAAAAATAGTTTAATCCTTATTCAAGGCATTATCTAAAATTTCAACATGCTCACCAATAAAAAACAACTATTGTATTATTTTGAAAAATATCAAAGTTGATGAATAGCCTGTAAAAAACAATTCTTTAAGGAAGCTACATTGTATTATCTTGAAAAAAATCAAAGTTGGTGAATTGCTTGTAAAAAAAATTCTTAAAAAAAATTATTTAAGGAATCTGTTGTATTATCTTGAAACAAATCAAAGATGGTGAATCCCTTGTAAAAAAAATTCTTTAAGGAATCAAAGCCTGTGAATCACCTATAAAAAAAAATGTTTAATCCTTAAATGTTGTATTATGTTGAAAAAAATCAAAGCTGAGAATAATTATTTGTAAAAGGAAAATAAAATTTCAACATGCTCATTGCTCACCAATAAGTTTGATGCTATATTATCTTGAAAAAATTAAAGTTGGGAATCATTGCAAACAAAATGTTGTTGAAAAAACAAGTTACAATGCTATAAAATAAATGCTTTCAACAGTGAAAATTTGTGTTATGTGATTATTCATAAGGATATCCTATATATATTAAAAAAAATGTAAAATTAGAAGATATTGATAATTAGAAATAAATCTAAAAATCTTAAATTTAATGTTAAAGTTTCTAAATTATATAGAAAATAAATCTTGTTAAAATATTCAAAAAGTAAAAAATCAATTATATTCTATTATGAAAAGATTTTGAATGAATATAATTTTTATAATAAATATTATAAATCATATATATTAATAAAAAACAATAATAACTATTAGTAAAAATGTCAAAATCTTTAAAAAATTAGAAAAAACTATATTTAATCTTGAAAATATTCTATTTTCAACAGATTTTGAATTAATAAATATATTTATAATAAATTATATATATGAATATAAAGTGAAATTAGAAATAATTATTCCAAATCTAAACTAATTTATATTTTAATTATAAAAATTATTTTATTATTATAATATATATATATACAATAAAAAATTTTACGGTTTAATAATAATTTTAAGTGTCAATTTTATGATTATATAAAAATATAGCAAGTCAAATGATACGGTCTAATAAATTTTTAGGTTGTAATATACGGTCCAAAATGCAAAAAACGGTCAAATAGACCATCAAATTCTAGGCCTGTTTACATGCATTACAAAAGTGTTATCTTTTTTTTCCAAATAGTTAACTTAACTAAAGGTGGGTTCCACCTTCCATGTGGGTGCCCCATGTGCTCCTATTTTGTAGGAGCTCTTCATGGGCATCCCACAGGTTCCTATCATTTAGAATTAATTACAAATGTCAATTAACATGTTCATTTCATTTGAATTTAATCTCTTTCTATTCCTAGTGTTGAGGAACACTTTCCAAGGACTTAGGAGATGAATGAAATAATGTTTAGGATTGCAATTAAATGACATCCTATTCCCTCCAACATTTTTAAAGAATCTTAAGAATGTATTATTCAAACTATTAAGACATAATCTTGAATTAAAGTTACTAAAAATTGAACAACATATTTTATTATCAATTTATGTGTATTAAAAGATTCCATGTTGAATCCCTTCAAATATGTGTGAGATTTTTTAGGGTTTCTTTTAAGAAAAAAAATGCGTTGATTGGGTTGCACTAACAAATAAAACATTTGTATGACTCCATCGTGATTTTCTACGATAAATTATATTTATGAATAGTCCATAGTTACAAAGTCATAGATAGTTTCCTTAATTCAATAGAAAGTAATAGTAAATATTCATTATTCATTGTGTATGGATTGAATGGGAAATTTTGACAAATGTTTTCATGGTTTTTAGGCTTATTATCTCATCAGTTTTTGATAAGTAATACACATCCTCCATATTCAATACTTTTATTTGTAAGATCCTCTTTATTTGGGCATGGTTTGTATGGAAATTGTTATTGATGATTGATGGTGGTTATATATAAATTTGAAGTTGATGTGATTGAATTTTTAGGTTAATTGGAAATTTTAATTTTACTTTTTTACTTTTGTACAAATTTTAAAGTGTGGGATATCATTCCACTCATTTTTATATAGATTAGTGTATCATATTTTTATACAATTTTATATAAAAAGTGCACTATTGATTATAAAAAAATATCACTTAAATATTCAATAAAATATGTATTTGATGAGATAATTGCATGGTCCATGAAAGTAATAAATCATATAATTGAATTTATAGAAGTTTATCTTTCTATGTGTTCTCTTTAAAAAATTAGTTATAAAATTCAAAAATCAATTATAATACAATTATTATGAATTATTCACATTGTGTGTTGAATTGCAAATATTAGATTTCAAGATCATTTTGTATGGAATTTATTTCTATATTTTTGATGTAGGGAATTTTTTCCATAGTCTTTAGATCTATTAAAAAAAATCATAAATAAAACTTAACTATAAGTTTTATTGTGTATTAAATATGACTTAGTACAAATTTCTATTTGTACTATTATATTGTTGGTTGTATATAAATATATCAATAAATTCTCGAAATTATTTTATAAAACTTATTTTAAAAAGAACTAGTATAATTCAAGAGACTTCTATTATATAATCTTGTTAGTATGTAGTAAAAGAAATTTAATAGTTACATTATTTTTTATAATTAAAAAGAATTACATAAATAAATTATGTATACATGTTTTCTATAGGTTTTAGTAAACTTATTTATTTAATGCTTGTATGATTAATTTATAATTATTATTTATGCTTAGTCAAAATTGTAAAGGATTATAAGGAGAAATAAACATAAATTAGAAGACGCTAAACATATTGTCAACCATATATAAAAATACTTAGATATGCTAAAATATTAGAAAATTATAGCTAGAAAGCTATAAGATTGGAGTTCCACTTTGATTATGTTGTGATTATAAACTATTTAAAAATAGCATTAGGAATTCATCTTATGTAATATAAACTAAAATTACGTGGTTCATAAAACATTTAGTTATATTTTTAGATTTTTATTAATTTTGTCAATAAGAATTATAGATATTAGATGGTTTATTAAATTTATCTTATCTCTGTTCACCCTTCCTTAAAAAAATTTCTTAAAGAATTTTATACAATATTCTACTATGTGTACATGTTATTATTGAATTAAAATTTAAGAATATATCACATGAATATAATCTAGTTGTAGAAAAAGAGGTCTTAAAATTAACCATGAATTACAAGAACATAAGAACAATAAATTTTTTATTTTAAGAATATTATTGTGAATATTTTCTATAAAATTGATTATTTATGTGAGGTTCAACCCACATTTATTTTGTCTAGAACATTATGAATTAATTGTAATGAATGATAACTTTGCATCATTGAGTGGTAGATAGATCTTTAACAATATGATTTTGGTTACAAAATTATGACATGAAGAATATTTTTAGCTTACATTCACTAAGAAATTATCAAAATTGGTATTATTCTTAATCTAAACCATCATAGTAAAGTGACTACCATAGGGACCATATGTAACTTGTTGGCTTGGATCATTAAGAACATTAATATATTATCCATCTTTATCTATTCAATTATTTATTGGGATAATAGTAGGTGGCATAACTACATGATCTAAGTTAATTTATTATCTAGATGAACATCTAATTAATTTTTGGTTACACTAGCTATTTAGACAATGGTGTTATTAAGAGAGATTATAGTGAGAAACACAAATATTTGTAATTATGGCATAAACTTGTCACACTTCATAATAAACAAATTTATAAATAATTACACAAATTTCAAGAAACCTTGCATAAATGCCAACATTATTCTATGCTACTAGACAAGCACTTGTGACACTTTGTACTACCAAACAAGCACTCGTGAGAATACATTTTACTATACAATATAATAGTTATAGGTGTTATTGATGTTTTGGCATACTAGTTTGATGTGTTGCGACATGGTAAACATTTTTGTTGTAAGAATCTTTTTTCTCATCTTTTCTATTTGCATTTTTTTATTGTATCTTGTCCATTATTTCATTATGAATTAATATTTTTAGTTAAAAATTTCACACATTTCAATATGTTTAATTTAATTATGATTCCATTTTCTTTTACATATTATATAATTATATCTTTTAATAAGATAAGATAATCTTTCAAACCATCTATAATTCAAATGAATTAAGATATAATTAACAAGATTTTATATCTATAATTGTATATTTATTATATAACTATTATAATAAAAAATTTAAAAAACTTGACATCTAAATTTTTGTGCATCCAAAATTATGAATAAAAAATATATTTAAAATAAAATATTATAAAATATATAATTATTAATATTGATAAACTAATCTCAAGACTTTTTGTATAATATCATCACACTCATAAACACGTAAATTTCATACTAAAATGATATATACCTCCAATAATAAAATATCACGTAGCTCTTATGGTGTTGTGTAACATATCACTAAATAACATATGGGATGAATTCCATATATTAAAGTTCATTAGCATTGAACATCAATATATTTCCCTAAAGAATCCATCCCAAAGACTAGGGATGACTGATTAGTTGCAAGTCCTCGATGCTTAATTGTATCGCATGTGATTTTCTTTCATCTTCATCTCACATTTTTAATTATCACATGGTGAATGAAGCCCTAAAAAAAAATACTTGCTTTTCAAGATGCGTTTTCATTCGAGAAAGGTGTCATTGGATTTGGTTAGTTGCCTTAAACATTAACCTCTAGATTAAGGCCAACGTCATTACTAAATTAATTATTGCATAATAAATTTATCAAATTAGTTATTAATTTGACTAAATTTCAGGACAATTACCTAAATGTTTGGGATTTAATTTTAAAGAATTTTTTTATCATATATGTTGTATTTTTATAAATGATTAAAATGTGATCTAATGTATTGATTTAATACTAAGAGGAAAATGGACAATTTGATTAGTCTGACATAGATATGTATTAGGGGTTCAAAAGTATGAGGAGTATGATATAGATATATATTAGGGGTTCAAAAGTATGTGTATTAGGAGGATGGTTTTTTAGATTAAATTTTATTCACAATGACAAATCTTGTCAAGGTCATAAAGTTGTGTTTTTTCTACACCACATAATCTTGTATGATGTAAAAGTCTCAAGATATAAATGACACTTTCTTAATCCCAATTTTATTGCAATTAAAAAAGAAAACAATAGTTCCACCAATGTCATCTTAGTTAAATACAACCCTACTCACACTTCCTAAAAAATCGTTATTCGACACCTTTTGGAAATGTCATGTCCCAACTCAAAAGAATTACCTATGTATTTATAAAACTATTCCATATATATATAATTGAGAAATCTATTATCAAGGGAATTCGCTATTAGAGTTGTTGTGGAAAGTTTTTTGGGGTCGAGACGTACAAGTAGTTTTGAAAATAAAATTATGCAAGATGACATATTTGACATGGCTCATCTAAGGTTTTTGTGTTGAGGTTTTATTGTATTTGATTATATTCAAAATTGTTTTTTCAAATGGATGTAGAGGTGCGCATAGTGCCTATGTTGATACATTAAAAATAATAAGGGATATTAAAATATAAGAAAAACAAGTACATAAGATATCTAGTGAAAATGCAAAGGTATTTTAATTCTACTAATATATAGGAAGGGATATCAAAACATTATTTTGAAGAAAAAAAAAAGGCATGTCTATTGGTACCCACCCTATGAGCGCACATGCTATGCCATTTGTTTATTAAGTGAACCCCTTTAAAGTAAATGTAACCAATGATATGCATTGACTTATATTAAATATTATTAGCTGAGGTTAATATCTAATAATTTATAACGATTTAAAATAAATCCATAGAAATTGGTACTTCATTTTATGACTAAAGAATTTGTGTCAACAACGAATATTTTTATATTAGATAATAATATGCTTAGAAAGTGATGTCTATGCATCAAATAAATGATTCAATTTTTCTGTTGAATCTATATTTTGTTAGAGGACAAGTTTATTTCTTTATATTAATCCTTTGAGTCTAGAGTTGTCCTTGTGTATAGTGGAGTTCTACTCTTCTACTTGTCTAGTGTGTCTTTGTGTCTTCTACCTCTTTTGATAATCTATAAGTTTGCTAGTATTTAAGAATATTTTGATAAGGGTATCATTATATTGCAAGGAGACAAGTTATCCTAAGTCAATCTTAATAAAAAGTGTCCAAATACTCAATAATAACAAGAAAGGGGCCCTAAAATGATTTATGTAGAGTTTTTACTCATTTTGAAATACCAAATCTATATATCAATATTAATTGCTCTTTTAATGTTCTACAATGAGAGAGAGTATGTGTATTCTAGATGTTTTATAACAAATGTATCGAATGTCTTTAAATACTAGCACATGATGTCAAATTCCACCAAATATGTGTTTGGTCACCTCAAAACAAGAAGACAAAACGTGTTGGGATGTGAAGCCCAACGGTCACATGTCCGTTAGTATTCTCCCATCTCTTCGTATTCGAAAAGCCTTTTATAAATATATGGCAGATCATGTACTAGATGATGGTGATTGATTAATAGAGTTATTAAATGTTTGAAAATTGCTAAACAATTAGATTTAAATGACTATAATTATATGAAAATAAATGTGTAAAAAAAAATAATGAATATATAAATAAGATAAATGTATAATTATATATCTAAAAAATAGTTCATACATACATACATACATACATACATACATACATACATACATACATACATACATACATACATACAATCAATTTCTCTCTTAATATCGAGAGAATAAACACAATTAAATTTTCGCCATTACTAAAGAGCATCACCATGCGTGGATATCAGATCTGGATTAGCGTGTTCCACTTGTTCTGGAACCAATTTGGACTGCATAATTAGTCTTCTACTCCCATATTTTTTCTTTCCTTTTACAGTACTCGTAACATCGGGGCCTTCTATTGCTTCGAATTTTCTCCGTAGTACAATGTTCTTTTCCTTGGTGGTGGACGATTTGGGTTATTGCGTGTTCGCCAACTCTTCCACTCAATACTTGATGAGGACTCAGGAGTTTCTCTCGATATCAGTGGTAAGGAATTTCAAACTAGCATAGACATAAGACTAAAGTCTGTTGACGTTCTTTCACACATTTGTAGTTCTGTTCAGCAAATTCGTACACATTCAAGCGGTTTCATAATTCAACTTTTTATTTCTATATTTATTTATCATTTATTGATAAGTAAAATTTACTTGTCATAGTGGATTGTCTATTGACATAATATTTAAATGGAGAGGCATATTGATATGCAAAGTAGAACAATCTGACAGTCCATAGCCTAATTGGATCATGAGTTTTTTCAATTGACCAACTAGCGCAAGGCTACAAGAACATCCTTGATGAGATTCAAATGTGTGGGGAAACATTTAAAGGCTTCTTTGGAAAATTGACTGTCACTAGTGTTTCAGCGTTCATGTGGGTGGTCTAATAAAGAACCAGGTTATTGTCCTTTATTTTGAAAGCATATGATTATTGAATAGGATCTGATATCAATTATCTCTGCCACAAGTCCTAATATCGAAATTTCAGAGGACAAAGGCATAATCTAGTTAGAAATTTAATATTAAGATAGAAACGAACAGGCACAGGTCGTCTAATAAAGATGGTTGCAAATTTTTTTGGGGTTGCCTACCTTTTCTTCTTACTAACGGGTAACATTTCACCTTCTTAGTGATGTGTCGGTTTGTCATTGAGATATGTGATGCGCCGGTTGATTTCTTGACATTATGAGAGCATTGCCCTTAGCGACACCATGTGGCATGGACGTTTGGTGCATAGAAGAAGCTCTCTTTGTTGCTATCCAGCTCAGAGAAGGAAAATGGCGAATCCTCGGCTTCTATAATGTCTATATATTCTTTACTATTTAGAAAGTTAAAAAAACCTTACAATTGGTTGTGAAAATGATAAGAATAATGATAAGATGATTAAGAATAATGAAAGCACTGGCCACACAAGAAAACAAAAAAAGTTTCGTATGCACGCTGAGCGTTTAACTTTTAAAAAGTTTTGACCTTTGCTTAATATTGCGAGCTGAGCGTTTAACTTTTTCTTCAGTGCCTGGATTGCTGGTGGTGGGGTTGTTAAGGGCATTCAGGGCCCCAACAAGGCGGTTCAGATATAGATTTCTCAAGGTCACGTCTCTACTTGAATTCATGGTGATGAAATATATAAAAAAATTCTCGCTGATCAGAGAGAATAATAATCTTCACAACACTCTGGGCCTACGAGCTTAGCAATACAGTAGAAAATCAAATCATACAGCCGTGAAAAGTAAGACAAGGAAATCTGGCGTATCAGGATTGAAGAATGCGTGTATGTTGAGCGAAGTGCAACAGATTTATAAACCAAGTCTGACAGAGAATCTAATAAGGGCTTTAACGGCGGTTTGCAAAACAAAGTACTTAGTAAAATATTATAATAAGAAAAATGAATACATGAATGCTTTGCGCATGGGAACACATGGCGGATACCGCCATCAAACTTCTTATCATTTCTCTTCCAACTACAGGGGAATTTTTTGTCTCTGCTACCCAAAACAACAACCGTTTACCTTCTCGTTTACGAATATTATCAAGAATAGACTTTTGATTTTACGTTCGCTCGGTTCTTCCCATTTAAAGCAACCTTTCAATTAAAAAAGTTATGTTATTATGATTACAGAGTCACGAGCCTCTCATTCTGATTATTTAGAATAGGAAGATGACCTACAACCATCCGCCGATAGCTGAAGCTTCTGGCGTACTAAGCACGCTAGTTTTTATAGATTTCAAAGCACTCATAATCAAACGTTGATGCCTAACGACCCCAGCTAAATTGTTGATAACTAGGTATTTTATTTTGTCGCAACTTTCTTTTGTTAAGTCACGTGAATTTTTATGCCTAAACCTGCAATTTTATAATGAACTTTCATCCCTTCGTTGAAAAGGATTTATCAAATCCGTACCTTCTTGCAATTTTTTAAAATTTGAACTTTTATTAATAAAAAATATGATGATATATAATTCAAAAAGAAAATGTGGGTGGTAGAATGACATACATACATTTAGAGTGTAGGCAGGGTCAATTTTGAAAAAAGATAAGAAAAAAGGGGTGTGATGAGTAGTAAATATATATAAAATTATAAAATGGGAAGATCAATTTTGGTAGGAAGGGGATCACATTCAGCAGATTTATTCCATATATCAGCAAAGATAGTATCATGATCAATAAGCTCCTTGCTAGTAAGACCACCCTCCCCTTGATTTATGAACTAATGAAATTGCTAACTCCAAGCAAGATAACTTGCTAGAATTTGACCAACTAGGAACACCAAGCTCATGGGAAGAGGCAAAAGGTGGTTGAGAGGGTTGATTATCTCCAAAATGATGTGGAATAGGATCTGCTATTAATTATCTCCACCACAAGCCCTAGTATAGAAATTTCGAGGGAAAAAGAGATAATCTAGTTAAAAAATTAATATGAAGATAGAAAAGAAGGGGCAACCAAACTACCTATTCTTTTTTATAATGGGTAGCATTTCACCTTCTTAGTGATGTGTCAATTTTCCATCGAGATCTTATATGCATTGGTTGATTTATTGACATTATGAGAGGATTTCCTATGGTATAGAGGTTTGGTGCTCAGATCTAGGCGTTTGCAGAAGCTCTTTGTTTCCATCCATCTCAAAGAAGGAAAATGGTGAATCTTTGGCTTCTATTACATGTATACATTCTTTACTATTTTAAAAGAAAAAGAAAAAAATTATAATTTTCTTATGAAAATGATAAGAATAATGACATTAGAGATAATTAAGAATAATGAAAGCATCAACCACATAATACAATTGATGAAGAAAATAAAAAAGTCTACTAAGATGTATGCAACTAGTTGTAAAGACATGTGACCATACCATACTTAAATTTCCAAATTCATTAACTGAAATCCCATTGAAACTTTTCCAATGAAATAGAATGACAATTAGTTTCTCTTTTGGGTTTACTTAATTATTTTACATAACATTTAAAAATTCAACATGGCTTACCTCGACAAAAGAATTCAAAAGTATTAGTCATGCATGTTTGGTTAGAGTGGGTGTGACCAGTATATTTTTTCAATTTTATTTAATATTAACAACCTTTTTTAAGGTTGTTACATTTTTGGTTTCAGTGATATTATCAAAAGATCTCATTATAGAATTGAGTTGTGGAGTCGTTGTCCATCACTTCCTAGATCATGTGTATAAATTTAATATGTTTGAGCTAGCCTTTAATAAATGTAGCCATTTACCTACACACTAAGCAATTAGCAAGAAGTAGATTCATTATTATATTAAAAATAAATTATATCTTTTTGACATCAATCTTGGTCATCACTACTCTAATTCTCTATGGTAGAATAATTTGCTGACTAGTACAACAAGAACTCTTAAACTCCTTAATAGACCCATGAATTCTATATAGCCCATTTTTTTGTTAGCTATGAAAAACTTCCAAGAGAGAATTTATCAAAAAATATCCTTTTTAATCATTTTTCTATTTAGTTCTCTATCAACCCAAGGTGCTAAGACAATTCTTTTTGAGAATGTCACTATAGAATCATCAACTCATAGTTTCTCGCATCTTGGATGTATGGAACCTCAAGCGATGCCCAATCCCCAAGGTTAGATAGATTCCATGGTGGAATTTAGTGCAATCAAATACATAACTTAATTTCTCCAAATCTATGGCTACCGATTGGTTCTTTTCCAATGTCATTTATATGAGGCTA
Source organism: Sequoia sempervirens (assembly GCA_007258455.2). NCBI lineage: Eukaryota > Viridiplantae > Streptophyta > Pinopsida > Cupressales > Cupressaceae > Sequoia > Sequoia sempervirens. Next base: position 128,396 of record VDFB02321070.1, read on the forward strand.
CCATCTCAAAACTTCACCATGCCTACATTGAGATAGAAGTGAAACCTTCCTCTCCTTTCCTATAGTTGTGCACTTCTTATATCCACTAACAAAAGTAGATTGCTGATATACATACAACTTGATGCAACCAATTGATAAGTCGCCTTCACTAGCTCAAAATTGGGGATACAATTTTCATAGAATTATTTCAATCCCTTCAAGCTAGACATAATTTTTAAAAGACCAAGAAAATAAAAGAAGGGAACCAAGTTCTCTCTAAATTTATGGCCATTCCTCAAGCTTTTATTTTCTATTACTAGTATTTTTTCTTGATCGAAGCTCCCTCCTAGATTGGAGACAACTTCATCACTATGTGAACACTATTGTCATTAGGACCATTACTTTGTAGCATGCATTTAGTGTTCAATCCCTATCCCTCATTGATATAAATAAACTTTTTCTATGGCGAATGATAAGGCCCCTACTTGTGATGGCTTACCTAAATTCTACAAAATACTATGGGATATATTTGGCCTTAACTTTGTATGGTTTATAATGAAGCTTATACTTTTGGCTTCCCATGAGCTCTAATAAACAATGATATATGAAATTCATACTTAAGGTTAGTACAATCTATAATAGATTAGAAATCAATTGGTGGTTGATCACTCTCTTGAACACTTCCTATAAGATCATAGCTAAAGATCTTGTGATAAAAATTATTTGTTTTCTTCTACTTATTATTCAATTGGAGTAAACTAGCTTTATAAAATGCCACTACATTCTTAATAATATCATTGTGGTTTAGGAAGGTATTGAATGAGTTGAGCATTCTCTTTAATGACCTCTATCTATCAAAATTGATTTTACCAAAGCTTACAACCACATTGAATGGCCTTTTATTCTAGTCATGTTTCAAGCATGGTTTTTGTTAAAAAATATCATCCAATCAATTCAAAATATCATCGTAGATTCCTTTTCTTTCCTCACTACCAATGGTTGGAAAGAAATCCTTATTTATGGAGCTTTTATCCATCGAGAAATGATTTCTTTGGCTCCAACACTCTATGGCTTGATTATTGAAGGTTTTGGCTATTTATTGGCCAACATCTTCTATTAATGAAGATTCAAATTTCTTTCTCTTCCTAACCCTTCCTCCTACCTCAAGTTAATGGTCACTTTGTTCATGATTCCTTACTCACTCTTCTTGAGGAAACTAATTATGTCAATCATGCATTACAATGTATTAACACCTTTTATCTTGCTTCTAGTTTTGACATTTAATAGAAAAACTCAATGCTATCACTAGTCTTTTCTGCCCAAATTGTCATGAATTGTAAATTACTACTTAAAATGGGTTGAGCATGGGGGAGATATTTCATTTTCTTAGCATTCCATTTTCCTTTTTCTTGGTGTAAATATAATATATTGCCTAATTCTTTTACCTCTTAAGTCCTTTTCGCACTTTCCTACTTTATTTTCTTAGGGAATTTACATTTTGTATCTAAGGTCATAATATAGTAAGACACATCTCATAATAGTATGTTGTCCTATGTCTCATCATTCCTTTTATGTTTAAGGTTTTTTTTTTATGAATATGGCAGTTATCTATATTAAATTAAAGATAAAATACATATTCACAAAAAAAGATGGGTGGTAAAAAGGCACACCCTAAGAGTCACATGGGCAGTGCCCAGAAAACCAAAAGATTAACTAACATGGGCTGAGCCTAGAAGTCCATGAGTACAAAAATATAAAACGGGTCATTAAGCGACCAGAGCAGTGCCAACAAAGCCAGGAGAGTCTCTGTCATCCAAAATTTTTCCCCATATATCAACGGGGTTAGTGACGTCAAGAGGAGGACCCCAACCATCATCAACATCTTTATCTTTTTCTTCTTCTTTATCATCGTGTTGGGGCGAGATTGCAAGCGCTAGATGTAGAAAGCATTTACCAGTATCTAGCTAGCCAAATCCAGAAGTAGGAGTGTCATTAGAGGGCCACCTAGAGCCGCCACCACCACTCTTGAAGTGCCGCCAGAAGGCCACCCTTGGCCAACCCATAGCAGAGGGGAGCGAGTCCACCGAGGAGGGTGAGAATACCACCGAAGAGGAGGCTAAGAGTGGGGGTATGCAGAAACACTCCATTGCCATCCCTGAGAGGGTGACTGACCGCGGGAAGAGGTGGGTGAAGTGGGCACCTGAGCAATAGTGCAAGGGGCATTGCCCCAGTGATCCAATAGCACTTGCAGGTGAGTAGCTTCAAGTGCAATTTTTTTAGCTTGCACTTGGATCTGTAAAAGAATATTAGAATAAATAACTACTTTAGCATATAAAGAAACATTAATATCCATTTGAGAATGAGCAAATATGTAGGAATTTCTATCTTTCTAGATATTGAAAAGGATTTCCACCTTGAAAGTGTGCCAAAACTGGGTATACTTAGCAAAACATCTAGATGAATCTTCCAGCAGAATCATATGCTAGGAGAAGGGCTGAAAAAAGTCATGAATCCAAGTCCAAAGCTGTTGAGCTCTGGGAAAAAACTAGAAGAGATGCTTAAAAGTCTCAGCTTGCCCACAAAAAGGGCAGTGAGGGTCCTGGACCCCCAGGTGAACAAGCTGAGAACCCACAAGCAAGCCTTTGAAAAGAATAGACCAAGCAAAGTGGGCAAGTTTCAGCTCAACACTTGTAGACGAAGTGGAAGCAAATATTTTATGCCAGACATGAGCGAAAGATTGAAGAAGCCACCTCTAGTTCAAACTCTAAATCATAGGAAAGTGTGGTGAAAGCCACCTGTAACAAAGCCAAGGCTTGTAATTCCTGAAAGGGGTATCTGGATACCACTTCCAATCCTTCCACCAGGGTTTGGTCCCATGAATTCCAACCTTATGAAGCATCTCTGTAGGGATAACATTCACCAAACCATCAAAAGTAGCACAGTCTTGGTTGTGAAGCATGTACAGGGCACAAAACTCTTCCCACTACATGAAATGCATAGTGGGTCTATGAAAAATGTGTTGCGAGGTTAGAATGCCCTTTTTGTGAAATTTTAGCACCTTAAGCCAAGGAAATTTAGCCAATGGCTGACCATTGCTGGAAAAAAGGGGCGACCACCAAATATTCTGTGAGAGCCCATCATAAAAATGAGAACTAGCCCAATGAAGCTAGGGTTTGATAGCCTCCTAGGCTTTCAAAATGCTCTTAGCCACAAAATTTCCAATAATTTAAACTGGTTCCTCCAAAACTAAAAGGGTTTGAAGACCAATCCCCTTCCAGGTGGGTCTGTGCGTAGGAAAACTAGACTAGATACAATGTCTAAGAAGAATTTTCTAGGCCTCATTACTAGTGAAGGCACGAATTATCCATTTGACACACAAGGCAGTCCCTTGCCATTGAGTGGAGAGTAACCCAAGTTCTCCATAATCTCTGGGAAGGTAACAAAATTCCCATGAAATAGGATGAAACCCTTTGTGGGAGTTAGCAGAGGCCTAAAGAAAATCTCTGACCAATTTTTCAAGCTTGCCATAGGCAGCTTTTGAAGGGTCCCAAAAAGAAGAATAGTAAACATGGGTGACAACAAGCACCTTAGAACAAACCTATAATTTCCTTGCCAAAGAGAGGGGCTTAGTAATCTAGTAGGTAAGCTTTTGCTCAACCCTAGATAGAACAGTTTGCCATAACTTAGCTTTGGAGAAGCCTTGAAGCAAGGGGAATGCCTAGAAACCAAAAATTTTCTCCTGGCCCAATCCACTTCCAATTATACTATTGAAACCAAGAAGGATTAGGCAGAACAAATTGTCTATAGCACAAGGTTTTGTGCCACTAGATGGTAGAACCAGAAGAAAGACAAAAAGTATTAAGGCAATCCAGGGCCACTTTAATATTATCTTCTTCCTCTAGAAGAGTGAGGAAAGAATCATCTGCAAAATGGCCATTAACCAATTGATCTTGAGAATTGGGTAGTGAAATACCCTTGACACGCCATTTGGAAACTATGTGGGCCAATAGGTATAGCCAAATCCTTTAGCCACTAGCACATACGGAGAGGGGGCAAGAGGGAATCCTTGCTGAATGGAATGAAAGAGGCCAAAAGCAAAAGATTGATGACCATTGATGGTAATACAAGCCGAGGCATCCACAAAAAGCATACGAACAACCTAAATAAAATTAGGCCCAAATCCCAAATCTTGTAACAAAGAAAGAATAAAAGGACATTCAATGCGGTCATAGGATTTGGAAAAGTCGATTTTAACAAAGATGGCTTTCTAGTTTGAATGGCAGGCCCATTCCATGCCTTCCCAAACAACAATGATATTATCTAGAATGAACCTGGATTTGATGAATCTAGTTTGGTCAGGATGCACAATCTAAGGTAATAGATGGTGAATCTTTAGTGCTAGAGCCTTGGCAATAATTTTGTAAGAGACATTGAGAAGCGTGATAGGCCTCTAGTTGAAAATGTCCTCTGGATCTCCAGACTTAGGTATGAATTTTATATTTCCTTTTTTTTTATTAAATTGCCTAAAGAATTAGCATGAAAATCCTCTAAGTAAACATGATGTAGATCTTTCCCAACACAATCCCAAAGGGCCTTATAGAATTCACAAGGGAAGCCATTGATCCTCGAGGATTTGTCATCAGCCATAGAATGAACATCTTCCTTGAGATCATCAATTGTTAACAATTGATCACAAAAATTTTTTGGGCTAAGGAAAGCTTATTTGGCATGACAATAAGGCAATCTTGAAGGGCTTGCTAGTGCACAGGCATAGGTTCCTATGTAGTGAAAACTTGCTCATAATGATGCACAAAGGCCTGAAGAATGCCAGGAAGCTCAAAGAGCAAATGAATACCATATTTTATTTTTTTAATGCTCGAAGATGAGTGCCTGGCACACAGCGCCAAAAAAAACTCTTTGGAGGTGCATCACCAAATTTTAGCCAATGTAACTGGGCTTTGATCACCACACCTCCGGTAGCATAATTTTCTACAACTTGTTTTTTGTGCCTTAATTCTGCCACCTTGACTTGCAATGATGGTGAAAAGTGACTAGCCACCAAAGCTTTAGTAGTTGACCATAGGTCAGTGGTGGTAGCCTCATAAGACCATTGGAAAAAGATAGCCAGCTATCACCCATAAATGTGTAGAAATCTAGTTGTGTGTGTGATAGCATTGTTCCACCAAGTAATCCAGCTTGTATGATGAGTTGGTCTGCACTCCAGATTCCACACTCTGTGAATGTCATGGGCCAAGGCTAGCTTGTGACAGAGCAAAGATGTGTTTAAAAATAATTGAGTCTTACATGTGCGAGGTTGGCACGTCTCCCATTCAATGCAAAAAGAAATGGGGAAGTGGTTGGACAAGGTCACATCCACTAACGACTTAACTAGTAGAGAAGAGCTATCAAAAGAAAAAAAAGAATGAGCTGAGATCATGGCACGATCAAGGAATTTAAATATTCTATTAGAGCCAGCCCTAAAATTACACCAAGTGTGCCATTGAGAATGAGAACAGTGGAGACCAATATTGGGATCAAAAAGCCCCAATTTATTGCACATTTAAAACCACATGTCCCTTTCACTAGCTACCCATCTGAATGGTAGGGTGTTGTCCTTATCATACGCCATCTCAACCATATTGAAATCCCCACCTAATAACCAAGTAGCAACTGAAAATTAATCAACAATCCAACGCCAAAGCACATCGCACTCCACAACATCATTAGAAGCATAAACATTAATAATCCCAAAGGAATGATTATCAATGTTAAGGAGAATCCAGATGAACCAATGAGTGGGATCAGACCCATGGTTGACCACAAAAGTATGCCACCATGGGGACAATAGGGTGACAACTTCACCACGCCTAGCCTCATGCATGGTATAAAACATTTTACTGGTAGGCCAAATAGAACAGTAAGCCAAAGCAAGTAGAAAACTAGAAATTTTAACTTCTTGGAGACAAAGCACTTCAATACTAGAATATTTTCACAAAGTATCCCTAATAGAGTACTTCCTGGAGAGGTTTGTCAGACCTCAAACGTTCCATGAGAGGAAATTCATTAATGAAACTCCATTTTATATTTTGATTCCTCTTCATTCAGAGAAGACAAATGATTCTACAAAAACTTTGGCAGAATTGACCCAATTTGAATAGATAGAGAGAAAAATCTCCACTTTTCTTGATATATTCACCCTCTTCACGTAGTGGGGATGGACTACGAGACCGCCTTTGAGCTCCCAATGCAGGAAGAGAAAATCTCGGTTGAGCAAGCATAAAAGTAGTAGGATGAGGCGTTGCCTTTGACCTAGGTGGCATCAAAATATTATTAGCTCCAATAGGAGCATCTGTCCCCTTCCCTGAAGGGTTTGAAACAATATTCGATGGTTTAGAGGCCTTGGAGGTCAACCTCGAACCAGATGACTTATTTTTCCAGTTGGTAACCATAGTCCATTTTTCATCCAGTATGGCAATAGATGGCTCTGCCTAACGAGGCTTTTCAGAGTCTCGTGGTGGAGAATGTGTACAAGGCACTACCAAGGGGTAGTCCTTAATCTTGTGCTCTACTGACTAACACCTATAGCACGTGTTGGGTAATTAAAGTAAGACTTTTTGGGTATGCTGGAGAGCTCCAATTTGAATGTCAATGGATTCTTTCAAATCCTTGGAAAGGTCTATTTCCACATAGACCTATTTCTCGGGTTGGTCCTAGAAAAACCTATCGGGCTCGACACAAATAACCCTCCCTAGTGAGGAAGCAATATGATTCAAAAAAGGCACACAAGGAAAAGGCAAACCAAGGAATTCAATCCAAACTAGGACCCACAACCTGTTGTCATTTGAGACTGCAAAATCCTGGGTCCACACTTGGAAAACCAACAAAGATGACTTGACATACCAGGGACCATGGCCTAAAATGGCCTAGACATGATACCTTCCGCAAAGAAAAATAAGAAAAAACCCTTGGTTAAATTTTAGACCACCTCAAGGCAGACCCCATGAGGGACCGAGGCCTTGTTGACCCATTCTTTAAGCACACTTTTAGGGGGAGTCCTTCCAACAAAATAACCCACAAGGGTGTGTTGCTCAAGACATTGACAAGTAGAATTAAAATCTAGTAAAGGAAAAACCACATCAGCTAGGGAATCAGAAATCTTACCTCGTAGAAAACTTTCAGAACAAATTTTTGGGGACGTTTGTTCAGAGGAGGAGCCATTGAGCATCATCGTCGAACCGCTAACACTAGCATGAACTACTAGGTTAGAGTCGATTGACAGCATATTAAAACACAAAAACCGTAGTAAATGCAATCATACACATAAGAAAAGAGGGGTTTCCTATGCAGAATGCACAGTATGATGCAAGAGGGGCCAAAGGTGACCACAAAAAACACAAAACCCTACTAGAGCTCATACACCTCCTTAAGATCTTTCGTTCGTTTAAGGGTTTGTTCATTTTAATCAATCATGAAATCATGTATATATTTATATTATTTAATTTAAAAAATTCATTCTCTCATATTAAGTCTCTTGTTCTTTCAATTAAGTTCCTTAATCTTTGGTAGCTATCTCCATAACCAAATATTACATGGTAGCAAATCTTGTAGGTTTATTTTATGTTAATATTTTGAGAGATCTAGATTATAGATAGTGGCTTCTCTTCAAAATTAAAGTATGCTCTTCTCTTGCATCAAATGATAACCTAGAGAATCAAGAAAACTTGATATAAATACTAGATTTAGGGAATAGGGTTCCTCTAATAGAAAATATAGAAAGTTTGAAACTCTGATTTTATTATACTTAGAAAGTAAATTATAATTTTATAATAGGAGAGGATCTTGAAAAAACTCCCTACAAACCTTCATACTAACCTTATAATTAATACAAATTTCTTGAAAAAACCACTATATTACAAAATATTCTTGACACATATACAACATATGGATAACTATTTGTTAATTCTAATGCACCCACCTAATTTTTTTTTAAATTTTTTGAATTCAATATCCTCCCAAAACTATCACATGAGGCCACCAATGCTCCTTTTAAAATCTCAAGCACCTCTTGTCTTCTAACACCCAAATGGAGGCATGTTGAGGAAAATATATTTCCTTCAACAACCTTTTTAAATGTGGTTGCATGATCACAAATTATATCTAATAGTCATTCAAATAGTTGTATTATTTGATCTTAATAAAATTTTCTTTTCATTTTTTTTGTAGTAACAAAATAAATCTTGAACAGTGTCTTCCTCCACTTTTCTCATACTATACCTTCTATTACACAAATAGACATTGATAATCCTAAGTTACAAAATTGAAATATACCCTATATTAGAAAAAAATCAGTAATTCATATCCTACCATCATCATTATTTCCTTAAATATAATCCTTATTGAGGCTAGTGACATATAGAGCCATTGGATGAATACCAATAGTTTATTGCAATTTTTTTTATTGATTTACCATCGGCTAAGATACAAAAGACATTTATGTGATGAGATGAATAGTGAACAAAAAAATATTATCACCATCATCTAATGCAATGAAATCATAAACCTTTTGCATGATAACAAATTTCAAAAAAGTAAACAAATAAAATATTTAATAATAAAAATTACAAACTTTGTTTTCTATAGAAACTATCGAGTGATGGCTTCACACTAAAACAAAACCTTATTAGCTTCCTCCCATAAGAAGTATAAAATTGAAATCTTTTCATGACACCCATCCAATTCAATATTTTTTCTATCCTATAAGAAACACTTATCAATATTCTCTAATATTATTGGGAACTGAAGTGCTTCACTCACACCCACTTCTACTTTGATACCATAATAGATAAAATAGAACAACATAAAAACTATAATTATATTTTATTTAACAAAGAGATTAAAATTATATAATAAGAGATAAGATCAACAACTCAGAAAATTGCTGACTTGACAACTAACTATAATTTCTTAATAGAGATCTACTAAATTACAACATATAATTGGCACATCTAAAATATATAGATAGTTATTCATTAATTCTATCATCATCTTTGTGGATTTTTAATGCATGTGAATTTAGAGTATGTTGGAGTAAATATAAGCTCACCATTGGGTCTAAAATGTTAAAAAAAGTTGCTTTATTCTTTTGATTGATCCATTTTGGATATTTTAGGTCGAATATTCAAGTGTTTGTATTTGGGAGGTGGCTTCTAAATAGAGATTGTAGACATATTTTTGAAGCATTTTGGATCAAATTTGACCCTACCATCACATCTAAAACACATAAGAAGATATAGATTGATTTTTAAATAATTGTTTTTGGACACTTTTTCCTAAGGTCATCAAAAATATTTTAACCCCCTAGTATATAGATTGTATGAATATACCTTAAACAATTGTAAAATATTATTTATTTCATTGGAATGCTTTTAAGTATTAGTAGAATCATACAAATTGATTTTCCCCTTGGTAAACATTATGGCCACTAGCTTTTTAATTTTATTAATGGTTTATTTAATGTTTTTTGGTAGATCATAGGGTATTGTGGTGGGTATTTTTAAGTACCATGTTCTTTCAAAATACATAGTGTAATGTATGAGGGTGCCATGCTACATAGTAATAAAATACCACCTCACCACTAGTACTTGTGTAGCATGGCTAGAGCCTTGAAACAACTAACAATGGCCTTTAAATTTTGAGTTAGTGCAAAACTTTATCTTGGTGAAGGTACCTCAATGAATATTTTCGGAGATATCCCCTAAAAATAGTTTACTAGAACTTGAACCATCTATTCCAACATGTAATTTATTGTGAACTTTTAAGAAATTTTAATCATCGATAAGGTGATTTTATGGTAATAGGAGGTTTTCTTAAAACTTGATGAAAATTTTGCACATAGGTGAAAATTTCATCATGAAGGTATATTTGATCTCTTTGGAATCTATTAATGCTAGAATTATGTTAGGATGATGTCAACGTTTTTTTACCAATTATTTTCCCTTGCTTTGTGATAGTTTTTGTTTTTGGTGCCAAACTTCAAATGCTCCATTCTAGGTCATGTTGGCTCCCTTTCTCAAGTAATTTTTTTGTGGGGTTTTGAGAGCTTGAAATTAGTGTAGATGTTCTTTTTATTTTGGTAACTTAATTTTTAAGAAAATACTAATTCTCATGGTATTGTTGCACAATTCCCATTTTGGAACCTTCTAAGTATCCATTTAAACTCATATAGTAAATTTATAGTAACTTTGAGCTCCCAATTATTTTCCCTTGCTTCGCAATAGTTTTTGTTTTTGGTGCCAAACATCAAATGCTCCATTCTAGGTCATGTTGGCTCCCTTTCTCAAGTAATTTTTTTGTGGGGTTTTGAGAGCTTGAAATTAATGTAGATGTTCATTTTATTTTGGTATCTACATTTTTAAGAAAATACTAATTCTCATGGTATTGTTGCACAATTCCCATTTTGGAACCTTCTAAGGATCCATTTGAGCTCATATGGTAACTTTATTTGTGTAACTTTTTGAAATTGCATAAGTTTTATGTACTAAAAAATAATGTTGTTTTATTAACCACTTTTTATCATTAAATTATATTTTTTATTTCTTTTGACCAATTTGGCATCTATAGTACACAAAGATCAAGATCACTTCATTGATTTTATAAGTGGCATGTATAAAATTTCATGATAATATATTTCTTGGGGATCATTGATTGAGTGATTAAGGGGAGTAACCTTGTGGTGGCTAATTACTTTTAGTTATTTATCATGTGTTATTTCATTAGGGAAAAGCCATATTAAACTCCTAAATCCATATAACTATGCCTCATTAAAATAATCAATATGAAATTATCTCATGAGAAAAGGTTGTATTAGATATATAAAGGAATCTATTCCTTCACCTATTAATCACAATGCAAAGGTGATGTTGAAGATCAACATTGAGAAATATTTTGGTTTCATTTTCTCTTTAGTGTCTTTTGATTCAAACTCATTTAAATGAATCATGTAAAACACCTAGGGAGTCTTGGGAGACTCTTAAAAATTTGTATATGAGAAGTGATAAGATTAGTGTTATGATATAAGTATTGATTTTATGAATCGTGATGCTAATAATTGTAATCACATTGAAGACCATATCTCCAAGAATAAGAAGCTAATAAAAAATATAAGGCACCTATTGTACAACCGATAAAGAGGATTTACAATTGATTCTAAATATGTTGAGTTGACATCTAATTATTTTTAAAATATTTTAATTCAAGAGGTATAAAATAATTCAAATGGGCATCATCAATTCTTCTATACCACAATCATCGGTGGCTAGTGAGCCTAAGGTGCAAAAATAATAAGGAATTTTGAAAGGAAGTAAAGGAAAAGAAGAGTAAGACATAGAAAGAGCATGAATAGATTTTGAATCTTCTTCCTCAAAATGAGAATCATTTAGGAAGGAGAAGCATAGATGTGTATATTGCAAGAAGGAGATGGCAACTCCTTCCATGGATCCTCAACCTAGAATAGCAAACCACCATCACAAATACATGAGATAAACACAAAGGTTATTCTACCAAATATAAAGAATGATATTCAAAATGATATGCCATAATATATACTGTACAAGCCTTTTAAAGGCATGAAAAAATTGATGAGTGAAAAACTACTCGATATGGGAAAAAACCACCCAAGTAATTAACCCTATGTTAAACTTAACACTAACACCCCCTCTTAAGTGTAAAATTATGGAGAATTATTATGCGAAATGAAATGCAAGATGGGTCCCGACTACAAGGCCATGTTAGGTATCCATGCACAACTACTATGCAATGCAATCTGTCACAACCAGAGAAAAGGATAAAAACCTTGTGGGAGAAAAATCCTCTCCAAAAGAGAGAAAAAAAGACGAAAAAAGTGAAAGTTGAAAAATTGAGAGGAGGAACTCACAAGACCCCTCAAGGACAACTCTCATCACTGATATCAAAAAAATACAAAAAAGAGAGAGACTATGTAGCTCCCCCATAGAAAAAAGTAGAAATGATGAAAATCCCCCTCATGATGAAGAAACTCCTATGCTACTCCTAGAAGTCTGCAAAATATCGCATGTCTACAAAAAACATGCCTCCCTTTAGGTAGAAACAACCACTGATGTAAGAGAAGCTCCAAATCTGAAACAATAGAAGGGAAGGAAGAATCAACATGCAAGATGCTTCTGAAAATTGTTTTGGTACCTCCACGTAACCAAATGTCACATCATCATCAGGTGCAACCTCAACTGAAGAAGGTGGATCAACAATACCATGTGGAAACTCTAAAGCAACAATCTCCAAAGACACAGATGGTATGACAGCAATGCAGGTACTATCATAAAAAAGAAGGGATATACCCTCAAATGCATCATCCAAATCATAAATGTGAGACTCACAAAATAACTTCACAAGACCTATCAAGTGACTATCCCACAAATAATGTTTTGAAATGTCAAAAAATCCTATTGTGTTGAAGAACCAACCTTTGAAGCAATAGGAGATGAATCAACATAGGTCTGAAGAAATACAAAGTTCAAATGACCAATCTCTCCCGAGGAATTTCTATCAACACTAGCAAGATGGGTGTGAGGCTCATAATCATCATCATCAACAAAATGAGAAAAGGCATAGAGATGAGACTCATGATCAACTTCATCAACAAAAAATACTTTACCACTATCAGCCTTTATAATGAAGACAAAACATATAGTGAAATCTATAGTCTTAGGTACCTCACCATGAGTAATCTGATAGATGGAAAGTAGATTTGTGTGCAAATTAGGAATACACAGGACATTTCTAAAACAACCATCACCAATCTCAACATTTCCTATCCCTGCAACATCCAAAATCTTACTATCTCCCAATAAAATCTTAGAAGTATCAATAGGATGAAGACCCAAAAAAGGATAGGGAGTAAAACCTATGTGATGAGATGCTCCTAAATCTAAAAACCATCTATCATGACAAGAATGAACTGTAGAAGTTACTAATGCATTTCCTTTACCCATGTAGATTTTATCTTATTTACCACTTGAAAATCTTGCATTCCCTGACTGTGTAGGTTTGGACGAAGGTGAAGTGGTGCAAATGGAGAGGCTATAGGAGTCACAGATGAGGCCAATAGAATATTGTTCTTCTAAAGAAGATGTAAAAGCTCATCAATATTTTTTGTATAATAGTGGTGTTCATCATGACCTTTCTTCTTGTAATACACACAACTCAACTTCTCCTTCTTAGGTTTATCATCTTTTGAAGAGGTGGAGGACTCATTAGACTATCTTAGCCTTAGGTTTCTTCTTCTCTTTGCTCTGAGATTTTTTTGCAACTAATGCATGACTCATAGAGACCCCCTCTAATTGGGCAAGTTAGACTTTCTCCCTCATCAAACGGTCATAGAATGTCTCAAAAGAAGGCATTTGGAATGCATTTCCCAAAGCATCCATGGTGGAGTATAAGGTAGAAGAAAACACTAAAAATGGACCTCTCAACTTAGACAAAATTAGAAAAATGGACTCCTTATCAGTTTTACCCTTACCACATCCTGCCTGTGACCTCATAGATTTGAACTTGACTAGGAAATCATCAATGGAAGGAAATGCATTAGGAGAAAGAGATGTTACTTTTGGGCCTCTAGTTGCAAAGCACATAACTCATTGACCTTAACAAATAGGTTTTGTAACTCATCCTATACATCCTTGGGTGTATGACACTCCTCAATATGGAAAAAAAGATTATCAAAACAATGTAAAAATATCAGACGCAAAGCTTCGTCACACTTGTTTCTATGAGCAAATGTTTCATACTCCCTGGTAAAAGTGAGTTGTGTATCATTTAGTGTGGACCACAAACCATTAGATTGGAGCAACCTATGCATTTTAATCTTCTAGGTATAGTAGTTATGGCGGTTTATAAGTTCAACTGAATTAGGAGTATCCATGACAATAGTTTGCACCAAAAGCAAGAAAAATACTCCAAACTAATACAACTAAAACCTCCAAGAAAAATAAACCAATGCAACCTCTCGAGATTTATTTTTCCAACATCCAAAAAATATCACTCGAGAATTAAAAAAAGCTGAATATGTACTTGAATCTTGAAAAAAATATTATCACCTTGGGAGATGTTTTGTAGCAGATTCTCCTGCCACACAAAAACTAAATGCATTTACAAGTCACCACAAGTCTAAGTGTGTAAGATAATCTCTTAATTCCATGCAAGACTTGCTGACAACATTCAGGACCGGTGCAAAGCTATTTAAATAGAAAAAAAATACCTTAAGCTACCAATGTGGGATTAATGTTCCCAACAATCAACTTTCTAGATGGGCCCACCTCCACTTCGATGCAACTTGAAATCCTAAATATTTCACTGCAAACTTTATAAATTTTAAAGTTTGAAAATTTTGTTGCATAGGAGAGGTTTCACGCAGGCGCAGAGGATTGCATTGCCTACAAACATCACCAAATTCTATGCACAAATCAACCTCTAGCCACCAATGATAGTTACATTCTAGGAAATCAGAAAAGCCTCTAACAATCGTAGCCACCAAAAAACTTCCAACACCAAGCCTTCAACAGAGTGAAAATTGCACCTCTACACAACATAAAATCATGGCCACTGGAATAAGAAACGCGACCTCCACTAATACCGTCTTCATGCCAGATTTTCCAGCCTCTTTGTGCACTCACAAATCGATGTCACCAGTGAAGAATAAAACGAAATAATGGAGAATACAGGAAAAATCGTGGTAGAAAATAAAAGGAAGAATCGGAAAAATGTTGAAGACAAATGGTGTGGCTTGAAGTGGGCATGGCTAGAATGATACTTCGTGTGGGTCCCTGATTAGAATCAAACCCCGGAAAAGAGGTGTCTGACCCCAAATGTTCCACCCTAATTAAAGTTGAGGAAAAAATAAGGCCTCTCCTTTACACACAACTAGCCTACGATGGAAAAAAATGGCCTGCAATGTCCTCCACAACACTCACAATGCACAACATAAGCATTTTTACATGGAATACCAAGGATAAAATCATGCCAACAATCACAATGATTCATGATCCTCCACAATAGAAAAAATTGGCAAACAACTTTGAAATTTAATAAATTTCAAATGCCAAAGAAAACTTTAGCAGGAAAAAGAAATTGTCCGATCTCAAGAGAAACTCCATGAGTGGGAAGAGGAGCTTCTGATATCATGTAGGGAGCATCACAGTCTCTCCCAGGATCCCTCAACCTACAACAATAAACCACCCTCATAGATACATGAGAGAAACAAAAATTTTATTCTACAAAATATTGAGAATGATATTCAAAATGAGATGCAATAATACATATTGTACAATCCTTTTAAAGGCATGAAAAAAGTGACGGGTGACAAACTACCCGATATGAGAAAAAACCACACAAGTAATTAACCCCATGTTAAACTTAACACTACCAGAGAATATCTATGTTATTCAAAAAATATTGATTAGTTGAAGCGCTTTCTAATGAAGAACTAAATAAAATTTCCTTTCATACTTCAAGAGGTTCCTCTTTTTCTCATTCTATTGTAGTGTAGTAGAATTGTACCCTGTGGCAATTTCACATTTTCACATGTAACCCACTATATTTATGGAAAATTGTCATATTAATGACAAAAACCTATGAGTTGGAATTTCATGATCCCAAATTCATAAGGACAACAATGAAACATTAACATCCTACATAACCTTAACTCCCAGAAGTTTTGAGCAGATGTGATTGTGTGGGACTCAGGACATCCCCTGACGCTAGCATGCTCAAAATTTCTTGAGATTCAAATCACAATATTTCCACATACTGCTTCTATGAAACATGCTCGGCTGTAAATATGAATTCAACGACTTTCCTTCCCATGCAACCTCACAAACTCCTCTTTTCAATTCTCATTCTCATTTGATATCTCATTCTCCTTCATATTATTCTCTATTCTTTTCTCATTCTCTCTAGTATCTACTAGATTTCTATCACAACAACAGTCAAGTCTCTCTTGCATACAAGCACACCACATCTATCAATCTAAGAAGGGGATCCATGGGCTACTAGTAACACTCTCTTGTCTATTTGTCTTGTCTACTTAGTATCGTTTATATGTCTTGTCTACTTTATTCATGATAGGGGTTCTCCTCCATAGTAGGGCTTGTTTCTATCACATGTATATATATTTTATGTCTTTTTATCTATCTCTATCTATCTAGATGTTCATGGAGGTGGAAACATCTAAAATAGGTGTTTTACTCAAGGTAAGCCCTAAATAAATGCAACATTTTTCCTCCTCTCTATTATGTGTGTGCAAATGTACAAACTTGAAGAGTTGAATGTTGGATATTTAAGGAAGTTTTACCCTCTATATTGGCAATGACAATAGCACAAGGCATAAACATCCATGTGATGTGTTGTCATTTGTGGCCAAGGCTTAACCCTAGGACTGGGGAAAAATCTATGAGTTTTGAAGTTTCTATTTTTGTAAATGTTAGATTATAACTATATTATCTATTTTTATTATTAATAAATCTTATCATTTCCCTCTTTGATAGTTTAGATTTCATTTGATTAAGTTACACAAATATTCTTTGCTTTCTTCTACCTTGTCAACCGAGCTTTCACTTCATTGAGGTAATCGAGAGCTATTTGCTAACTTGGAAGACCTCCCTTGTCTTGAGTCCTCAGGAGCATTGAATCCCATCCCTTACATCCATGTTTGAGAGACAGAATGGGAAACACCTCATAGTTGTAGATTTTGAGTTAATGAGATGGCTTCTTGATTCTAAAGTTTCACATCATATGAATTTATTATAGAGTATGTTTTATTTATTTGAGATTTGTTCTAAACCACATATCTTAATGGGTACCTACACATATGTGAATGCTTGTGGGAAATGGTCTATTTATATTATTGAGGTACCTTTGAATTATATCCTTTTTATTTCATATTGTCAACCAATCTCATCTCTAATCTGGTGAGACGTGAGGAAGACTATTTGTTCTATAAGCATTTTTGGTTATTTTTGGATTTCCATAGTAGTAGCTTCACAATAGTGTTTACACTTGATGGAGGGAAGGAAATTGAGAAAAATGGCCCCATGGTAAAAATTGGTTTTAGGGGTTCAAATGAACTCCTCAAGTGTTCACTCAATTAACCATAGAGGGGTTCGATCAACTCATCAACGTCTACATTTCTTTCCAAAACAAAAGGAAAATTATATTGAGAGGGGGTTCGAATGAACCTTGGTTCACTAGATTGGGGGTCTACTTTGACCCCTTTATTCTGAACCCCTTTCCTCTTGGTTCTTGGCTTTGTTCACAATAAAAACCTACTTTTTACATCACTGACGCCAAAGCTGAGAAATGAAAATGCATGGAATCTTCACAAACCCAATTGAGTCGTAGTGCTCAAACAAGCTATCCAATGAATATAATTTTCTTAATATGGTTTTGGTTTTATTATGTATTTTTTTTAGTTTTATTAAACATAGTGTCACGTGGTGTTCTAGTTGGTCTCTATTCTGCACATGTGGAAAAAAAGTAGATTATCAAAAAAAAAATTGAAAAATATGAGTGCACCAGATATTGAAGTCCTTGATCCAACAAAAAAAAAACAATTGAATTTTGATATATACAAAAAAAGTTACGCGTTATACGGTCGCGCTATGTCTGAATTGTCATTGGTTTGACTTCGAAACTTGATTAAAGAAAAAATATTCAATAAAAAACTATCTAACCAAGTTCAAGCACTAGATATTGGAGTTAAAAATATAAATTCGAAAGAATTAGAATTTTATCCTTCATGGAAAAAAAGTTATGCATTATACGGTGTGCGTCACTTTTTAAAAATGTTGTTTTTTGAAAAAAACTAGTTTTGTGGGAGATAGAAAAAGAAGTGCAATTTGATTCCAAAAATTTTGAAAAAAATATTTTTAGAATCTAAAAACAAAATGTGATGAGGCTCTAGTTTGCATCATCTTCAAATTCCTCACGGTTTAGCCGCTATAGGTGTCTGAATGTGAAGATTTAGTTAAAAATAAAAATTTCAGTGTCCAGTTTGGCCAAAAATTGTAAACCACTATTGTGGGATCACCCTAGTAGATATATTATTGTAGTTGGGGAGGTAGATGAATAGTCCTAGTTGAACACCTTCTCACATTTGACTCATAATCATTCTTTAGTTGATATTCATACCTAGGCATCTAATGTGAATATTTTGAGGGGATACAATATGGTCATACAAATCTTGGTTCCATTTCATCAACTAGGGTTCTAGATACATGTGCTAATATTTTATTTTATTATTTTCCTATTCCTTCTTTATAATTCAGTGATCCTTTGGATGGGGATTCTGGTGTTTCAATGATGTAGGATCATATACATCATCTTCTAAGGATAGATTTTTCAAATGAGTACTTGATATAAATTATAGGTTTATTTGTGAGTCCCTTGTATATTTTGAGGATTTTATACAAAATATTTATGTTCTTTTTGGTGGCATCTCATGTGGAGTTACATCACCTTCTTCATAAATTATTAGGGTGCATTCAATCCCTCTTGTTATTTCTCCACTTAGTCATATGACATAGTTTGACAATTGCTTGGAGATCCTTAAGTAGAATTTAGAGGAGGAATCAATATCTTTGTATCTTGATCTACATTAATTTCCACTAGTTTCTATATTCTTTCACTCATTAGTTAGTCTTTAGATTTGTAATTTTATTGTGGAACCATTTGGCACCAACATGGGGCACTTGAGGAGAGTTTCGAGACATGGTAAAGTTTTTACTTAATTCCCTCATATTCTATTTGGGAATGAGATGAAATCCTACATAGATCTTTGGTATTATTTCTTCCTATGGGGAGGAATATTTTTAGTATAATTGGTTCTTCTTCATCATCATTTTTTGAGAATGCATCATTAGACTAGGAGATTCTACATTGAGGGGTGGTTCCATGGTCTCTCTTCTACTTATTATAGGGAGACTCTTTTTGCACATGGGATTTTATCCTTCTCATACTTTAGAGATTTTTTTTCTTTTAATTTGAAGAGAATTTTCTTCTTATAGATTTTTCTCTTTTCTCCAAATGTGAGATATTCATTTTCACATGGTTTCCTCATTAGGCCTTGTATCTAAGACCCATCATTAAAATTCTCTCTTATTAGCGTAAATAGGATTTACTTGCTTAATTTTACTTAGGCATAATAGTGCATTTAATTATCTAGGTGGTTTTTTCTCGTTTCGGGTAGTGTTCTCACCCGTCACATATTTCTTGCCTTTATAAGGAAATATTGTACATTATGTAATTTATCTCATCTAAATACATCCATCTCTAGTGAAATAGCCTTGTGTTACTTCTCTCGTCTCATCTATGAATATTTTTTTGCAGGTTGTGATCCTGCGCTTGGTGGTTGACACTAAAATGGTATCAAAGCCTTCAACTTGCATCTTCTTCCGCCATTGAGAGTTTTCATCAAACTAAATAATGATTATGAGTCAAAGCTTTATTTTTAGTTTGAAAGGCATGATTCTCTGGTGCAAGTTCGCGTTTTATTTTTTCTACAACCTTTTAATCATTCCTAAGAAATAAGATTATCATTGTCTTCCTAATTAGGATTCTTATTTTTCGGACATTGGTTCATTGTTCATGGAATCTTACATTTTAGATTTGAAAGACACATTTGAGGGATTAATTTCCCTATTTCATGATAGTTGTGGTATAACTTTTTTCGAACTATCTCTGTCTTTGGAGAATGTTCAAAATCAATTTCCTGTGGTACCTTGTTTGTCACCTCCTATTATGATTGGGCATGTTTCTAATTGGTTCGTGACATCATCTTCCAAGGTCTTGATGACACATGAGCAGATCTCAGAGACATTTTCATCCTACATTTGGATTTCACTTGCTAATTCCTATCTAGAATGGGAAGCATACTTGCATTTGTACTTGGTTTTGTTTCTTCCAAAAGGGAAAAAAGTTTTTTTTTTACATTGGATCATGTTTTTTCTTCATACACTTACCATTTTTATAGGTGATTACACATTATGGGGGTGCTACATACTGTCTATCTTTCCCTCTTATGGGAGCAGATTGATTGTATATACATGATGTATGTAGTCCTTGGGGGTGTTATTGAGTCCTCCATCCATGCATCTTATTTTCCTTTTCTCTCTTTTGGAGAGGGGTTTTTCCCATGGGGTTTTTCTCCTTTTCTATGGTTGTGAGAGATTTATTTTCTTGCATTTGTAGTTGTAAATGGGTACCTAGCATGGTTGTGTAGTTGGGACCCATATTGCATCTTGCATCTTGCATTTTAACTTTGCATAATAATTCTCCCTAAGTTGCACTTAAGGGGGGGTGTTAGGGTAAATAGGATTTACCTACTTAAGTTGACTTAGGCATAATAGTACATTTAATTATCCGAGTGGCTTTTTCCTATTTCGGGTAGTTTTCTCACCCGTCACATATTTCATGCCTTTATAAGGCACTATTGTACATTATGTAATTTATCACATCTAAATACATTCACCTTTGGTGAAATAGCCTTGTGTTGGTTCTCTTGTCTCGTCTGTGAATTTTTTTTGCAAGTTGTGATCTTGGGCTCGATGGGTGACACCAACATCTCTAAGCATCATATAAGGGACATATTGGTGTGAACATGGCATATTACCTAAATGATTTACACTTTAGATCCTTTTTGTACTTATCTAATTTAAAATTTGCACAAGGAATTCTCAAAGCATTTAATATTGTGTCTCAAGTCATAATATTAAGACATACACCACAATATTATGTTTTCCTATGTCTCATATTTGCATATATACATATGGGTTTTTCATTGTAATCAATCATGAAATTATATCACATATTTGCAGCCTTTGATAGAATAGAATTTTCTCTAGAGTTGGTTGTCTCTTGTGTTTTCATTAAATCTTGTTGCTCCTGAGTGGCTATCTCCATAGCTAAATATTATATTTTCTATAGAATTCTATACCATCTCTTAAACCTTTCAATCTTCCTTTGTTGCCTTGTGGCAATAGTTTCTATCTCTCATTTAAAAGATGCCTCACTACTCAACTACCAATCTTTTCCCTTGCCACAAAATTCTAAATTTGAGTTCTCTTACATCTTTCAAGGTTCTTTTATTGCCTTTTGGAAAGTAGGTCTTTCTCACATTGAAAGAATATCCATTACTTGAGTGCTAAACCTTTTCCCCTTCCTAATAAATTTTAAGTTTACTAGAAAGTTCCTACTACTACCTAGAATCAACTATCATTCTTCATGGAACCAATTTCTAAAGTTCCTTGGGTGCATTCCTTACAAATCTATAAATGTGGGGTGTGCACTATTTTTAATCTATTTTAGAAATACCAAGACCTAGGTCTTTTGGCTAGATTTAATATATAAATTCAAGATTGGTACTCAAGATATGTCATCTTATCAAATTATCTTAGACTTATTTCCCCTTAAAATGATCCACAAGATGGGGATCCACTATAAAAATCCATGGTGGAAGGACTAGTAGTAGTTTCTAGATACTCATTATAATAGTTACAAATGTTACAAAGGGTATTTATGGCTTTCTCCTCACTTGCTAATAGTTTCCAAGCTTAATGCAAGGTAGAATCTTCAATCTTCTTCCTCCCTTTGAAGGCATATGTTTCAAACAATTTGAATCCCTCTATTTAAGCACAAACTAACTCATTTTACTTGGGGTCTTCTCTATTAGGGTCTCTCAATGGGTTCTTAGATAGCTCACTTAGGTGTGCTAATTTTACATTGTCCTTTCTATGTCCATTTGGAAACCATAAATTATTTCTTCTAGTTTTATTCTCAAGCCCAAGCTACTTAGCATTAGATTCATGAGTTCATAATTTATTCTACCTTGAGTCTTTTTCATGGCATATGATACTTTTGGGTGACTACCCTAGGATTTAAGATAAATATACCTAGATATGACATGTTTTTAGAGTTGAAATATTATTTTCATTTTTTAACAGTATAAATATTTACTTCTTCATTGATTCATCTATGGATAAACACTTTTCCATGTTTTCTAAAGCTAATATTTATTCTAATGTTATACTATAGATATAATTCAAAGACAATAAGGTTTCCCTAGAGGTTGCTCATTTGTAGACTTTAATTGAACTTTAGGCTAATGCCCCCTCGATGGTTTCTCATGTGCCTCATTCTCTTGCCAATAGATATGCTTCTTTGCCATGCAGTGTGCCTCTCTACTATGTGTGTGTCAATGAGCTTGCAATCACAATTCTGGATGAAGCCACCATAGTTTCCAAGGCTCTCTACATCCTCACAAGCATAGGACAACTCCTCCACCATGTGGACATTCCTTTGTTTCTTAGTAGAGTCATTCTAGTTGGTTTGATAGTGAGAAATTCCCCACTTGGACATTGTTATCTTGCCTATACCTGATACTTTCTAGCCACTTTAAGATAAAAATTAAGATGTCACCCTCATGGGTTGGGAGCCCATTCTAGATTGCTAGGACATCCCTGATGTTTGGGGTCACCCACCTAATCATGATTCCCCTTTACTGGTTAATATAGTCATGGTGGTTTAGCCATATTTTGTTTTTATCTTTTTAGGTTCCACACATAGACTTGTTGATGTGTGATTCCATTATCCACCTTTTGTATAAGATTGTGTAATATATTTTTAATATATTTATTTAAAAACGTAGCCCTATTGATCATTACAAAAAGTAAGTGTTGCTTTTCTTTAAAATAACCGCCATATGTTGCTGCCGTTACAGGAGAAGAAATCATGTGATAGAAAAGAAGAATTACCCATAATATAAGGCATAAAATCTAAGGGAGACGAGGAAATTGATAAAAACTAGCTGAAGTAGGAAACAACATTTTTGATAAATAACAGATCAAAACTACTAACATTTGTTTTGCGGGTGCCAAAGGCTTGCAATTAATCAGGGACAGTTGTCCATCTTAACCTAGATTTGGGTTTTTGATCCTGCAGTCTCTTTTGCAGACAAGAAAGGATCTTAAAATTGAAGCAGATAAAAAGCTAGCTAGTTATGGTTATTCTTTGCAATGCAAGCCCATATTAAAGAAACAATATAACTATTCAACTTATTGATATTATTCTTTGTCTAAACAGATGATTAAACTCATCATCAACAGGTAAAGTCAGTAATCTTTGTTTATCTAAACTAAACTGGGTGGTATTTTAATTTTTATAACTAAAATTTATATTGGAGAAGAATTCCCACCTTGATAAATCCAATCAACTTGCATAACAAAGAAAATATAGTGTGACGAGACAAATATTGAGAAATCATATAGAAAATGAAAATTCGCTTAAGAAAAATGTTATTCCTTGTTGCTAATAATGCAGGCAAATCAAGTTAGATCCAACTCTAACATACGAAGTCCCTGAATTGAAGAATAACCTGCAGTTCCTGACAATAAATAATGCCATTTTCGAATCTCTGTCCTTTGTAGATGAAAAAGCATCTATTCTGCCCCAGACATATTGCTCCAATAAGATTTTAATTTCTTTGGGTCTCTTGTATAATTACTGCTACAGAAAATATCAAAGTGGGGGTTGCCTATTAGTGGCAGAAATGACAAGAAACTGTAGAACATCTACCTGTGTTGTAAGAGAAGCGATGTAATCAGCCGTTTCTCTAAGCAAGCAGGAGGTGTCCATTGATTTCCCACCCGGCACCAGGCTTTGCAGCTGCTTTGTGCGCTTTTTAACTTGCCTTGCATTCGATGAGGTCGCAGAATCCGTTCTCTTAGAATACAACAGTCTGTATAATGATATACTCTGCTTCTTTCTAAATTCATTCGAACTCATGTGTTGGTGCAGATGGGCTCGTTTCAAACGAGAATGGCACCTGGCCCTCCGAGCAATTAAGGCTCGGAACTTTTTAAGCCCCACAATTTTTCTAAGTGCAACCCTGTTCTTCTTTTCGCCAGAGATTCTATTGAGAAGGGCTGGCTCTAAGCGGCAATTAAGTTGTGAAAATTCTATTGTAGTTGATTATTAATCTCCTATCTAATACATAGATTATTTGACTCTGAAAATTAATTCAGCAACATCGAAGAATAACACAACTGCAACTTCACCAATAAAACTCACAAGAATAGAGAAGAAAACATTCACAATAATAAACACAATATTTTTGGACAAATTGTCCGCGGAAAACCTGAAGGGAAAACCACTTCCAGATGAGGAATTAAACCGTAAACAGGAATACAAAAACTGCTGCCTTTCTTGTAGAGCTCCTCGCAATATTCTTCTCCGGAAATTCTTCCCCTCAATTTCTCCTGCTGAAATTCCACAGCTGCTATCCCCAACGCTATCACTGCGCCCTTGCTAACACTGCAAGACTATTTGCTCTCACTGCAATTCTACTTGCTATCACTGCAAGTCTACTTGTTGTTGTGTTCTCCAATTGCCCATTGATCCCCTTTTATACTTTTCTCATTGGAAAACCAATGGCCATGATTTAATCTCAATCAATGGCTAAGATTAAATAGACTCTAAAAACCCTAACTAACTGGATTCTAGAAGTCTCTAGGAGAATCAATTTATTTAATTACATAATTATCTAGACAACTCAGCCCTTTTCTGGAGGTTTCTAGAAAATAATTAAATAATTAAATGACACTTCTAGACAATGGAGACACCTATCCAAGCTACATAAATTAACACTCCCTCTTAGCGAGGAAGGTGTTCTGCATGACACCCAACTTATCTCTGAAGAAGATGAATTTCGCCTTCCCCAATGCCTTGGTCAAAATGTCTGCTACCTGCTGATCTGTAGGTATATACTGTAGCTGAACAATCCCGCGCTGTACACAATCTCTGATGAAATGATATCTGATGTCTATATGCTTAGACCTATCATGAAACACCGAATTCTCAGTCAACTTGATGCAACTCGACACGTGAATGTATCACCAGAATTCAACCCTTCCCATCAACAGGCCACCAAAGAATCCTCCGGCCATATCGCCGCACGCATGCTAGTTCGCTTATGTATTTCGGCTTCAAGTAACTCAAAGCCACAGACTTCGGCTTCCCTCACAAAATTAAGAGACAACTCGATCCTTAAGCTAAAGCAACACCCCCAAGTGCGTTTTCCTCGTTCCGTTGTAATCGGGTCACCTAACCTGGCTACGGGCAGATAGCCTATATCAACCTCGATACCACATCACCTCGAAAGTATATTTGATCCCATACTCAACTGTACCATGCAAATACCGCAACACATGCTTTGTCATTGTCCAATGCACTCTCTTTGGCTCAACCATGAACTAACTAAGAGAGTTTACTACAAAGGATATATCCAGCTTGGTGTTGACCAAATACATGAGAGATCCAATCAACTGCCTGTATAAGGTGGGGTCTACATCCTTCTCCCTGGATGAGTCTACCTTCTTCCAATTCGTGATCATAGGTGTAGACATGGCTCTACAATCTTCCATCTCAAACCTCCTATTAGCTTCCCGGCCCCAAGCAGCCCCCAACCTCCCACCATACCTCCATATGCCATAGGAAGTAGTGCATAAAGTCTCATCTTGAACTCACCAAGTCCCTCTTAGTTTCCCTATGAGCCTCCTAAAGAACCTATTAAAACAAGTCGCCCAATATAAAGAACAAGAAATGTAGAAACCCTCACCCCCCAACCACCAAGTGAGGTGGACTGTCACTCTTTCTCACAGGCTTCTGGCCCTCAGCAGTATTCATCAATGCCCATATCACCAGGAGCCTGCTGAAACCCACAAAAGCCTCACCCCTGCACACGGTTTCACCAGCCTGTGCTGCAAGCCCCTCCTAGTTGTTCCTGGCAGGTCTCCCCTCTTTCAATTCTACTCACAGAAACGCCTGCCTTGACATCCATCCATGGATTCTGCCATCCCATTTGAAAGTCAGTGGTGAGAGATCACTGTATAGAAGGCGGCCCTGCCACCGGGAGTACTGCTTTAAATAATCTCCTTCAGAGAGAACCCCTCAGCCAAACCTTCGTTTCCATTTCTCGAGCGCAATTATCCTCAGACTCATGTTTATTCCAGTGTAGATCCAACAGATCCAAATCCATCAGCCTATTCGTTGGTCTAGGTAACAACCTCCACACATCATATGCACTATTGAGGTATACTTCCTCAACCATTGCATTGCATCTTGCCACATTCTTGTCGCCGGTGTGGCAGCCTCCCGATAGCTATGAAGGTCACCATCTACTCTAACCCACACCTAATGCTATAAGAGAATACACTGGCCGGTTGTTCTCACAAGCTCACTACTCATCCTAGGAGCTCCCACAAACTCCTGAGTATTACTTTGTGACTGCTGGTTCTTGCTACCAACTATAGAGGATGAAGTATCAACCTCCATATCACCCTGATGCATCTCTTGGATCTGCTGCATCTGCTGCTCCATACTCTGTGAATTCTCAGCACCTGAGCTTGTGCATGTACTAGTAACTGTACTCGAGCTTCGCTGTCCTTGATCTGGTTGAACGATCCTTGGAGCTTCCACTAACTGCTCACTCTGATCATCTACTGGCAAATCTCTGGACCTCCTAAATGCCTTGTCCTCCATGAACTTGACATCACACCTAACTATAGTCCTCTTGGTCCCTGGAATAAATATCCGATATGCATTTGAGGTTTCACTGCATTCCCCACAAAGTACCTCCTCTCAGCCCGATCTAACTTGAACGCGGTCGCACTCGGAATGTGACACACACGCCAAACTCCCTAAATATCCCGGCGGTCAGTATATCCTGCTCTTTTCCCCTGGTAGAACGCCTTCGGTGTCATCTTGTCAATACCTATGGAACCTCTCGCTTGTACGTGTACACTCCATGTACCGCATGCCTCTCGCCTATATAAGTAACGGGTATATCTCCTCGTCATACAAGATAGCCCTTGCCTAATAGACCGATTCTTCCTCTCAAGAACCCCATTCTCATAGGGTTATTGTAAGGGAACAATCCACTCTCTCTTGATTCCTTCCTTGGTATAGAACTCCTGGAACTCTTTCCCTTTGTACTCGCCTCCATTTTCTGACCGAAGAACTTTTATCTTCCTCCTTGTCAAATTCTCCACAAGAGTTTTGAACTCTTGGAAGCGACTGAAGACCTCATCCTTGGTCTTCAAGAAGTATATCCAGGTTCTCCCTCGAGAAATCATCAATAAAAGTAACAAAGTACTCATGGCAACCTTCCTCAGAGACTTCACGTACATTGGATATCCACATGCAAAACCTGAATGTACTCAGGATCGGCACCCTTGGTCTAGTGTCATCTCCGGTGTTGTTTCGCGAACTTCCCAACACATATCCCTTTACATATAATATCATCATGCTCGTGCTCACCTCCCTCCGGGAACACTGCCACTGCCTCACGGCAATTTGCTCCGATGAGATGTATATGGCCCATCCTCCTATGCCATAGCTCTCCTTGATCTCTAGAATTACTGCTGCTCATCAGTGCCTTATGAGTATCAAACTGCAACTTGTAAAGCCGGCCGCTCCTAACTCCAATAGCTATGGGTGATTTCCAATCCTTGTGCTTAATTAACACACTTGCCCCTCTAAAGAGTACATTGTAACCTTTATCCTGAAGGACAGATATGGAAATCAAACTCATACCTAAGCCTGGCACATGCAACACATCATGAATGGGAATCCGCTTACCATTCTCCCTCTGAAATAGAACAGTCCCTTTCCCAACTGGATTGAGCTTGGACATGTTCCCCATAGAAATCTGCATTCTGATGTCCTCCTCCTTATAGCTGGAGAAGTACTCTCTAACTCTTGTCATATGAAATGACGCCCCACTATCTATATACCAAACACCCTGTGAGGTTGAGCTAGCCATACAAGCTATGAGAGCGAACTCATCCTCCATTCTACTAGAGAGCTCATATGCACTTGCTGAAGCTGCTGTCTGCTTCTTGCCTTTCTTCCTTTGCGGCAATCACTGACATAGTGGCCAAACCTTATAACAGTCCATAACACTTCACTTTGGATAAGTCCTTCTTCTTCTCACCTTGTGGATTTGATCCTTTACTAGACCCCTTCTTTGCTTTCCCTTTTCCTGCAAGGGCAACGTTCTCCTGTTCTGCCTCATTTTGCTGACTCTTGCTGCTGGTCCACTGACAAGACTTAGTCTAAGCTCCTCCTGAGTGAAGTCACTCCAAAGTCGATCCCAACTCGGCAAGGTGTCTCGTCCATTAATAACTTGAACAAAGACATCCCACTGCTTAGTAAACCCATTTAGGGCTATCCGCACTAGCTCGTCATCACCTAGATTATCTCCAACAGCAGCCAACTCATCCTTGACAAGTCTGAGTCTGGTGAGGTAACTTGTCACGTCCTCTCCCTTGTTCATCCGAGTAGTCCTCAACTTTTCTTTGAGAATCAGCTTTCGGTTAGTGGTAGCATTCTGGTACAGATTCAGAATGGCATCCCACATCTTCTTCGCTGTATCTAACTCTGCGACATGTGGAACAATATGATCCTTGACACCATCAAGAATCATCCTCCTCGCCTTGGCATCTTCCTTCTTATATGCTAAGAGCTGTGCTGGATCTGTAGGTACAGGTACAACACTGGTCACATATTCCTTGATCCCATTCTCTTCCAGCAACAAAGAAATTCTGGCTTTCCAGACACCAAAATTTGAGGCTCCATCCAATCTGTCCTGATCTCTTAAACCTGCTGAGGCCATCTCAAAAGATAAAAGAAAACAAATAATAGTAATAATTCTGAAGAGGCAGGATCTTTCCTTCCTGTGTTGGCATATCTGCCTCAGATCCTCGATACCATGTGAAAATTCTATTGCAGTTCTGATTATTAATACTATCATCATGGATTATTTGGTGAAAATTAATCAAGAAATATCGAAGAATGCCCTGCTACCACCAATAAAAACTCACAGAATAGAAAATATTCAATAATAAAACACAATATTTTGGACAATTGTCAGTGGAAAAACCCGAAGGAAAACCCTCTGCGGATGAGGAATTATATTAAACTTCGCAAATTAAGGAATACAAAAACGCTTGCCTCTTCTTGTGAGCTCGGCAATATTCCTCGGAAATTCTTCCCTCAATTTCTCCTGCTGAAATTCCACAACTGCTATCCCCAACGCTATCACTGCGCCCTTGCTACTGCAAGACTATTTGCTCTCACTGCAATTCTACTTGCTATCACTGCAAGTCTACTTGTTGTTGTGTTCTCCAATTGCCCATTGATCCCCTTTTATACTTTTCTCATTGGAAAACCAATGACCATGATTTAATCTCAATCAATGGCTAAGATTAAATAGACTCTAACAACCCTAACTAACTGGATTCTAGAAGTCTCTAGGAGAATCAATTTATTTAATTACATAATTATCTAGACAACTCAGCCCTTTTTTGGAGGTTTCTAGAAAATAATTAAATAATTAAATGACACTTCTAGACAATGGAGACACCTGTCCAAGCTACATAAATTAACAACAGTGAGAGCAAGGGATACATCCGCTGCCAGCTTTATATTGCGAGCTGAGGCTGCAATTTGTTCTTCATTGCCTGGATTGCTGGTGGTGGGTTTCTTGAGGGCATTCAGAGCCCCAACAAGGCGATTCATATATAGCTTCCTCAAACTCAGATCTCCAGTTGAATTCATGATGATCAAATATAAAAAGTTTTGCTGGTAAGAGAGAATAATAAGCTTGGCCTAAAGGCGTAGCGTTACAGTGGAGAGACTAATCAAACAGGCGTGCAGAGCAAGTCAAAAAGATCTGGCGTACCAGAGAAAAAACATCGGCCCACAGAATGAATGCATGTGCAGCAGACTGCGACAAATTTTCATACCAAATCTGCAAGAGAGAATCTAACACGATTTCAACACCAAATTAAACCATTTTGAAAAAGAGGAATACAGTTGAAAGCACATGCATGATGCTCCCATCACATTCTTTCAATTACTGGAGAAACTTCGTCCCTGCCACCCAAATCAACAACCGTTTACCATTTCGTTTACGAATATTATCAAGAATAGATTGTTGATTTTATGTTTCCTCATTTCTTCTCATTTAAAATCAGCTTTTCAAAGGATATATTTGTTTTATTCTGACTGTTGAATCGCGAGACTTTGTTTGTGATTTACTTGGTTGACCCATCGCAAACCCACTATAGCCGAACTCATTGCCGTACTAAGCACGCTACTTTCTTCACATTTCAACGCACTCATAATCAAGCATTGATGCCTAACGACCCCAGCTAAATTATTGATTACCATGTTATTTTCTCGAACTTTTCTTTTGCTAAAAGACTTTAATGCTAAACTAGTTAGTAGATATATTATAAATATATCTATCTAAAAAGATCTTGTGTTTTTCCTCCAATGAATTGTTGGTGGTGAATTTTCTGACGGTGAATTGTTGGCAATGAAATTTTCACGCTGAATTGTTTGCAGTGAACTTTCCTAGAGTCTAAAAATATATATTACAATTTTTATAAATTTTATATTATTTTATTTTTTAAATTATATAGTTTTTCATTTGATTTTTTTTATTAATTTAAAAAGAAATGAAAATAAAATATTATGAAATTTATTTTAGCAAGTAATAACAATTTATTTTAATTTTATTTTTACATTTGAGTCATACATTTATATTTATGCTTATTATTAAATATTAATAATATACTTGTTATTAAATATTAATAGTTGATATGTAAATAAGTGTCAAATTTAAAGACAAAAATTAAAGTTTTTGTTAACACACACACTATTACACTTCACCCATTGTTGTCCTTGTAGAATGTCTATTGATGTAATGAACATACATCCTTTGAAGCAAATGTATTAAATTATTATATTGTATTTTAAAGTAGTATGTGCATATTGTCAAGTGACTTTTGATTTATTAGTGAATGTGAATGGTTTGTAAATAGTTCATTAATAATTAAGTCTCGTTGAAGTTAATTCCCATGATGTTCTTAAGAGATTATATCGAAATCATCTCCTAGTTGATTTTGGCATAATGGATATCACTCAATCCTTTTAAACATCTAAAAACTTATCCCATTATATCCATTATGTTTAAATTATCATAAGGGATATCCATTATGGCCAAAAGAAGTCAATTACTTATGCACCTTGTAATTTGAGCTTGCAATTCCAACATGATACTAATGAGATTCAAGGATGTTTATCCTCTCATATAAAACACATAT
Organism: Sequoia sempervirens; assembly: GCA_007258455.2. Lineage (NCBI taxonomy): Eukaryota > Viridiplantae > Streptophyta > Pinopsida > Cupressales > Cupressaceae > Sequoia > Sequoia sempervirens. Next base: position 159,625 of record VDFB02321070.1, read on the forward strand.
GGATATTCTCAACCAACATGAAGTGTGAAAATTTTAAACAATTATAAATGATCTTATATAAAATTATATTTTATTCATAAACTATTTTGGTACTTTCTTTGGCATGAGAATATTATCAAAACCTATAAAAGAACAAAAAGTATGCAATGAGTAGTTTCTATCACAAGATTAGAAAAAAACAAACTACAAGTTAATTCAACTATCTATGAAAAAATGTAGAGAGAAGCCTAATTAAAAATTTTCAAATATGTGGAAAGTGATATAAAAAAATAATACATGATACATGAAAAATGTAATAAGGGTCCATAAATGTGGCAATACCATAAATACTCATATGATATGGTTATGTAATAAATCTATGTATAATGCAAGAAATGTGATCAAATATTGGGTGAAGCAAAATGTGATAAAAATCTACATAATGTGGTGATTTAATGCAATATGTATCTATGTGATGTGATAAAATTCTATATAGTGTAGGCATCTAAGTAAAATAAAGTAACCCATCCTAAATATAGCGATGAGTTAATAGCTAGTACAATCAACTATTTAAACATCAACCATGAAAATAATTAATGGCAATATGTCCACTTCAATTAATTACATCTAAAGTGTGCAAGAATTTGGAAGAGAGGAGAAAAATGAAACATGTAAATTCCATATAATAATTAAATACATCATGAGAAATTTCCTATGCTTAGTGGCCTTGTGAGGGAAGCTTTAAAATTATCCTAAGTGTCAACCTTTTTGTAACATCACCTTAGGATTCTCCAGCATCTCTCAAAAAATGACATTGACTATCATGATCAATTATAACCACTCTACATTTAAAACCAATACTTTAACATTTCCTTTGTAACCATACTACCTCTTTAGAGGTGTTCATAGTAGCCATTTACTTTATTTTAGTGATGGAAAAATAAAATATGGGCTACCTCTTACTCATCCAACTCACTACACCACCAAAAAAGAGAAAATATAGTTAGTAGTGGACCTTTGACTATCCGAGTCATCTACCTAATTTTCATCCACAAACTCATGCTTATCCATATCATTAGTAGCATGATAGAACAAATAGTAATTAGAGTTCAATTTTAAATATATAAACACCCTCATAACATAAGTCAAATGCTCCTTACTAGGGTTAAAAATGAACCTACTAAAAAATCTCACTACTTGGCCAATATTTGGTCTAATACAAAATATTACATACATTAAGACAATAACAACACTAGCATAAGGAATGCTGAATAATTCTTAAAAATTACCACATTACTTTGGACACATATATATTGAAATCTTAGTGTCATTGTGAAAATGAATGCTCATTTATTTGCTATCATGTCTACTAAACCACTAGAAAATGCTATCAACTTATTTACCTTGCCTTAAACAAAGTTTTTTTTGTACCCACCATCTATTTATCTCCATATAAAGAATATATTTTTAGTGTCAAAATCCTTCATATCAAATGTTCTAGGAAAATAATTTTTTATCTTCCTAATTATCATCTTATTATTACTAAAAGATATTTTCCACCTATAAGATGATGAGTAAAATCTAATCACCAACAATTTTAAAAATAAAGATAATTTAATCCTATTAGGTCCTAACAAAAGCTAAAATTAATTCAAAGGCATCAACATTTTAGTAATACTTCTTGAGTGACTAATTTAGAACATACAATGATTGTATCAACCTACAAACCAAATTTTCCAAGTTGCATTCACAATAAAGATAAATCTACCTATCACATACAAATCTTCTCCTCAAGGTCTCCATGCAAGAAAATTGTCTTAACATATATTTTATGAATCTCAAAATAATAATCTATAATAATAGATAATTAGAATCTAATAGAAGATAAATTAGTAATGATAAAAAATTTCACCAAAATCATCTCTCTCTCTCTCTCTCTCACCCTAGAGTTAGCTCTTAGCCACTAGCTTGGTCTTGTATTTCTGGAACCATTTTTATACTTTAAACTTTTTTATATATCAACTTGCAACCAATGTGCTTTCTTCCCTTAGTAAAACTATAAAGATCACAACCAACACATCTAATTACAACTCAGACATAGAAAGACTATATACAACATAATTTTTTTTGTATGTATCGAAATTCTTTTTTTTTTTAGATCAAGGACTTCAATATCTAGTGCACTATTATTTTTCAAATTTTTTTTTGATAATCTTCTATTTTCCACATGTGAAGAACAAAGAGATTGATTTTCAGTGAAAAACCTACACTCACAAGAAATAAAAAATAAATATAATAATAAAATTAAATTTATTTAAAATTATACTTTTTGGGAAGCTTATAATAAGGACTACATAATTACAAAAATAAAATTTAAATGAATTCATTTGATCCCCCAGAAGGTAAATAAAAAGTGGGTTTGTATCAGCATTTTGATAGGTGTAAAAGAGACTCCGTTATAAGTATGGTTAAAAATAGCGAGGTTCTATCCAGGGGGGTTTGGTCTAAGGTGGTTGATCAAACCCTATTCAATTGGAATCCTTTAAATGGAAATTTTCAAGGATTAAATCATTATATTTTCTAAAAATATGTGATTTCAACAAAAATCAGGATCTCCATATTGTTTAGAAGAAAAGAGTACCAATGACCATGTTAATGGGCATGCCATAGGAATGTGAGGGACAAAAGTGTTAGACACACAAATATTGGGAGGGGGGTGAATTGGTATTTAAAAAAAAAAAAAAATCACCACATTCATTAAAAAATGATAACATAATCAATGGTAATGCAAGTAATGAGAACATCCATACAAGAGAAGACCAAATTTATATGGAAGTTCCCAAATGGGAAAAACTACGATGAGAATAGTTGCTAGGAACTACTGCTCAAATACAACCTCACAAAATAATATATAACTTATAATAATTTTGTAGGTGCTAACCCACATGAATTAAAACCCCAAAGGAAGACACCAATCCCCTTGAATTCTAATTTACATTCACCAACACACATAAGACACCAATCCCCTATTAATTTTATTTTGTAGACACCAACCTATAAGAGAAACCAATCTTCTATGACTGAGCTACAACACAACCATTGAGAAACAACTTAGATTAGGAGGCTTCAACCTCACATTATAAAAGAAAATTTAGATCTTCTTTCACTCAACCTAATCTACATCAACAGATGAACACATCTTTTAATGATGTCTCAATTTCCTCAACATATAAATTTGCTCCACACTCATACCACTTTCACAATTTCATTACAAACCCTTCTCTACTTGTCATTCACACACACACACACATTTTCATGAAAATATTCACAATATATGTCCATTCCATCATGTTAACAATATCTAAATTTCATATTAGGACCCTTTAACACCATCTATAATAAGCCATGTCATCAAAGGATACACCTTAAGACAAAATGATATGAATGTGTAGCTAGCTCGATGCCAAACAAAATCTATTACCACAATGTAAGGTGATGTCATGCATTTCCTTCCATGGTATTAACTAGCCCTATTTTAGCTTCACATACTTCCTCCAGATGGTGTACACTTCCCTTCTCTAACACAAATACTTAGACATTATTCATAGTTATCCAACAAACACAAACTTTACTTTGTCACTTTTATCTTACAAATATATAACTCAAGTTCAATGAAATTGTAGATTAAGATACTTCATGTGTATACTTACTTAAATTCCAAAATATGCACCATAAAAATTAACAGTGGTAGAATGTAGTACCAAAAATAATGATAATTTAGTATAGGGCATATTCTACTTCTGAGCAACAAACTTTAGAACACTATCACAAACATTTCCAAACTTGCATAAAAGTAGTAGATAAATAAGAACCACCAATACCATATGTACCTAGACTTCCATGTAATGATAACATCAAAATTCTACAACATCTGCAACTAACATACTACTTTCACATATCTTTGACACCAATGATATTTAGCAACATTTTGAAATCAATGAAAACACTATGTTCAACAATCTCCCCCTTTGTCATTGATAGAAAAATAAGAAATGACCAATCCAAATTTGCATTATAATTCCATCTTTTTTCATATCTCTTTTCAACTTTCTCTATTCATAGCTTGATGTTCTAGACCATAGTTGAGTTTTACTGCATTAAAATACATTGCATCTCTCTCTCCCCCTGTATTTTTCCATTTCATTACTTTCTCCCCCTTTGAAATCAATAACAAAGGGACGATTAAGATAGTTTGATTTAGGATTTCTCTCCCCCTATGTTATATATTCAATCCACTATATCTTACCACACTTTGTTACAAGTAATTTGTGTTATTTCTTTCAGGGAGTCACAACACAATAGTGAATCCATTATAAAAAATTAAAAGATTTAGATGATTTTATGAAATCCTTCAACATTATCACTTCAGGGATTCATGAATGAAACATTGATTAGATCCCCCTGAACTTGTACTTCCTCTTATGAATTAAGAGAGATATATCACTCCCAACTTCTACCTAAGATACTCAAATGTTTCCTTTGGGAGGGGTTTAGTAAAGATATTTACAATCTATTCTTTTGTCTCAACATAATTTAATTTAACTTCTTCATCTGTAACCTTTTCTCTTAGAAAATAATACTTTATTGATATATGCTTTATCCTAGACATCTTAACCGTGTAAATTCAAATTAGGTTGGCACCAAAACACTTCTATGGCAGATAGAAGTGAAAGCGGACCACACCACTTCCTATTTGGGACCCATTAACACCATGCTACAACATGCTTCTACAAACAATACACGTCCAGTGAAAATAGTGTAAAAACCATTAAACTTTTAAGTGCATAGTTCCTTTGATTCAATAAAAACTCGTAGATAAAAATGTCACCTAAACACAATCTGGAATATTCAAAAAATTCCTTAAAGTTCAACAAACTCCTTTGCAACATCTTTCACTTGAAGAATGTACATAGTACACTTAGATAATTTTTCCATATACTATAACTTAAGAAACTGACTTCCAAAGCACCAAAATTTGAACAACTTTGACTAAAGAAAGATATCAACAGTATCAATACACCTTCAAATCTACAAGACTTAAAACTAAATTGCAGAGAAACATAGAGCAAAAAAAACTTCTCCCAAACATCTATGTAATACACTGTTCACACATTGGTGAACACAACTTCTGCACAATTATCCAACACACCAAATTTTGGATACAACACCTTTGAATACCTCTAATCAACATACTTGAAATGCATAGGTAGATCTTCAACCTAGAAGAAATGTGGAGTGACATTAGAACACTACTCTTCAACCAAAAACACATTGCAACACACTATTTCCTCTTTTTACCAAGTTTTCTTAAAATAACTTGGAGACCAAGCACCAGAAACACATCCTCATCATCTCTATCACTCCCTCAACCATAGAAAAAAGCTTATTGAAGTAACACTAGAGGTTGACACCAGTAGCTTACTAATGACAACATAATGCAACTAATCAAAGCATCATTAATGCAACAATATAGTCAATACCATCTGCTCATACTTGCAACAATCTTCTCATATAGTTGACCAATGACAACACAGGCTTGTTATTTCATTAATGACAATGCCAACTGCTCATACTTGCAACACTATATCCTCCATTTTCTACCCCAAATTTGAACCATAGGTGCATAGTGTCCTCCTTTGCTCAATTTTGTTGTTTGAATTTGTTTGTGAACTTCTATACTTTTTTTGTTTGCATCAAAATAGAAAATTGCATTGTTAGCATAGTTAAATCATTGGATTTCATCACTAGGACATTTCCAAATTTGTTTAAGGGCTAGTTTAGTCACTTTTCAAGTTGTAATTCTATCTCATACCTTGTCCAAATCCATAAAAACTTCATTCCATCCTTGCATTTTAAATTCATTATGCCTCCACCTCATACTACCCCCTATTTAATGAAATTTGGGAAAGGTGTCAAACCCTAAGGCCAAAAACCAAAAGGGATCCCTTTTCCCTACATTTTAGAGATAATTTCGTTATCATCATTTTGATCATTTTTTAATTAATATCATCATCAACCATGATTTTGCAACATGGTTTATGCATAATTGAGCAATCCACATATCAAATTGGTATAATTCCAAACAATAAAGTATTAGGTTTTCTTGCTTTTTGAATAATTGTTCTTGATTAGAATTAAATTCTTAATTTGTGTTTTATTCATAGATTCATTGCATTCAAATTCATTGTTTAATGAGTATAATTGATCTTTCTTTTGTGGGTTCTTGATGTTTTCCAATCCTAATTGCTTTAATTGTAGTCTTTAATCACTTCCCATTATTCCCCTTACACAGATACAAATAGATAGTGGGGATTGGGATTTGTAAAAGGGGAGAGTTACTTGTAAGTGATATTCTAAATTATCTATAGATCACTTTCCATAGGTTTATTAGAGTAAATCATATTCAGTATGATGGTCTTTCTAAAATTATGGTTTGTTTTTCTTTACCACTGAGTCTTGTTTTATGTCAAGTCTCATAATTTTAGGGCCACTACTTTCCAAATTTTAATTTAGTTAATAATGGAAATAATGGTCACACTAATGTAATCTATGATTAATAAAATCCTACAATTTTTTTTGTAAATTCGTATTAATGTTTTTTCATAATACCAGGATTGTACCCAAAAGAATTATTAATTATTCATAAATCCCTTCTATTAGATTCATAACAATATATGTTATAATTGAAATATATATTATTAAGGGTATTAATTATTAGAGTCAACATGCCAAATGTTAAGGAGGTGAGATATATATAATTAGTTTCAAATCAAATATTTATGCATGATTATATTAATCATTGCCCATCCAATTTTCTATGTTGAGGCTTTAATATGTTGAATGACAATTGAACCTAGTTTTGAGTTAGATGTATGGATGGGTAGGATATTGGTTAATTGGTTGATAAGGTATAAATAATAGGGGCTTAGAAAATGTAACAAAATAAGGTACATAAGATACCTAATAAAAATATGGAGGTATATTAATTCTAATAATTTATAAAAGGGTATGTGAAGGATCATGATGGGCCAAAAAGTGGTGATATGATGGGTATGTGTAGGGTATGTGGCTAACAACATTTTTTGTACCCAAAATTGATGAAACGAAAAAGGTTTTTAAAGGAGATTTTCATCTTTCCACCGATATAAATTATGCTCTACTTTGAATTTAATAAATAATTATTATTCATTTTCTATTGGAATTACGACTAAAGTCCTGATTGATAGGCTGATTGAAAAACATCTATAGGTCTCAAACGCTATCACATTTTTTGAATCCAAAATATGCGTCACATTCTATGCTTCACATACTATAGGATTAAAAAAAAAAAGTTCATGAATTTTTGACCAAGTTAAGGTGGTTAGACATACGAGTTTTTATATTTTTAAAAATTTGTAATAAAAAAATCATAATTAATTATTTACTAGGAAAAAAACTAAAAAAAAATATGCATCATATCTTGACATGAGTCCTCTATTTATATCTAAAATCTTATAATTTTTTTTTATCATTTTATTATGGTTAGGGTGGTCAGACAGACACCTACTTCTTATTTTTTCCTTGAAATTTAAGTACTACTGCATTGAAATTTCAAATTTTCACCAAATAGATTTTTTTTTTTTAAAAATAAACCTAGTAGTTTATAAACTACATTTAATTTGCTACAAATTCTATTGTTACATATTTTTGAAATAATATAGATAACTTATTCAAATTTTTACGTCAAGTTGCCTAACTCTGATTTTTCTGAATGTTTTGCCACTTAAGGGCCTTTTTTTCCATGATGATCCTACACATATCCAAAAAGTGGTATCAAAAACATATTTAAGGGGTAGAAATGAAATTAGTTGTGTTTATGGGTCCCTATAACCGCATGTGCTATGTAATTTATTTATTAAGTGAACCTCTCAAGAGAAATGATATTTAAGAAGCCCTCTAAAAAGAGATATAAAATCTTGATGAATCTTTCATTTTCTAAAAAAATAATTGATTTCTATTGAAGAATATTTCCTTTTCTTGAAAGATATATTAATTTTATTGAAATTTTTTAGATCATTAGAAATTTATAGAAAATCTTGACAAATCTTGAAAACATAGTAAAATGAATTAATTACCATTGAAAATCATTCCCTTTTTAAAAAAATAAATTCTTTTGGAAAAGTAAGGGTCTCAGGGGGTAGTGGTTGACTAGTTTAAGGTGTAGTGCTTGTGTCTATAATTTTTTAATTCCTTAATATTTTAAATCAAACATTGAATGTTTTAAATTGACCCTAAATCCTTTTTCACCACTATTTATTTTATTTATAATCTAACACTTTGTATTCTATTTCATGCCCGATTGGCATTAGAGCTTTGTAGGTACATTTTGACCCATAGAATTAAAAATCTATTTGTTAAATTATAAATCTTCAATGATCCAAACACAATTTTGAACTTAATGGGAATTGGAGCTATATGAGTACATTTTAACCCATGGAATATGACCTCAACCATTAGATTATAAATAAAACCAATGGTGGTGATTAAAAATTGGTGATATGGTCCTAAAGTAACCAATCATTGTATAATATTAGTGAAAATTTAATTCCATTGTCTACTATAACATCAAATTTAGACAAATTTGATCCGATTAGGTATCAAATATTGTGGCAAAGTTTTGAGTTTAAAATTTTAATAAAATAAATATTGTAGCGATTTAACCAAGACTAAAACAAAATATTGTAAAAAATGTGATGATTCAAGGTACCTTATATTTTGTAAGTATTAGCAAAAATTTGAATCCCCAATTTCAACTAATGGTTAATTGGTGAATATATGCCGCTAAAAAAATAATTACTTAGGAGTAAATGCAACCAATTGAAAGTATAAATTAGTTTATATTAGTTAATACTAGTTGGGACTAAGATTTGATAATTAATAAGAAATTTTAAAAATAAGAAGTGGTACTTAGTGTTATGACTAAAGTGCATGTGTCAACAACAAAGATTTTGATATTAGATAGGAATATTATTAGAAAGTGATGTAAGAATACCTCAAATTTTGTGTTGAATGTACATTTTGCCAAAGGAAAAGTTCATAGTCTTAGACTACTTCTTTGAGTATAGAGTCATCATTGTGGGTAGTGGAATTCTATTATTTTTCTTGTCCAATTTGGCTCGATGTCTTCTACCTTTTTTTATAATCATGTTATTTAAGAATATCTTGATATAGTATTTATTAGATTGCAAAGAGACAAGTTCTCCTAAGTCAACATTTCGAAAGATGCACAAATATTCAATAATAGCAAACAAGGGCTCTAGGATGATGTGTGCAAACTCTTTACTCATTTAATAAAATAAAGTGATATATGTTGTGCTATTAATTACTCTTTCAATATTTTAGGATGGAAGCAAATACATGTATTGTAAATGTCTTAAAATAAATGTATCGAGTGTCTTTAAAAACAATCACATAACATCAAAATTTCACCAAATGTATGTTTAGTTACCTCAAGGCAAGAAGACAAAGAACAATTACCTTATGACCATAAAACTATTGTGAATTTAGTTACCTCAAGGCAAGAAGACAAAGAACAATTACCTTCTGACCATAAAACTATTGTGAAGTTAGTAAACAATCAGATTTAAATGACTAATTTAAATATATAAGAACAAGTACATAGAAGAATATGATAGATATATAAATAAGACAAATATATATATATATATTTTAAAATAAAATATGTACTAAATGTATATAAATATCTATATATATATAAAATTAGATAAATTAACCTAACTTTACATTGAATTATACTATTTATAAAAAGACACAATAAATTTCACTATGTTACAAAGTTAATCATCATTCTTAGATAGGCACAGGTCTAGACTAGCATTTTCTACGTCTTCTGGAACCGATGTGGACTGCATAATTAGTCTTTTGGGGCCTTCTACTGTTTTGAATTTTCTCCATAGCAGAATGTCCCTTTCCTTGGCGGCGAATGATTTGGCTTAGTACGTGTAGGCTACCTCTTGCGCTCAATACTTGAAGGTCAGGTTCGCACGATATCAGTGGTAAGAAATTTCAAACTGGCATATACATAACACTAAAGTCTATTGACGACGTTCTTCCTCCCCTTTTTAGCTCTGTGCAACTATTTCACACACATTCAAGGCAGCTTTATAATTCAACTGTATAAGGTCTCAATATAGAAGTTTCGATGACAAAGAAATAGTCTGGTTACAAATTTGATATTAAGATAGAAGAAAACAGGCAACAAAAATAAGTAGGTCGTCTAATAATAATGAGTACAAGTATAAGTAGGTCGTCTGTTCTTTATTACACTACCTATTATATTTGGTAACAGGTGACATTTCGCCTTCTTAGTGATGTGTCGGTTTGTTGTCGAGATTTGCAATGCAATGGGTTGATTTGTTGACATTATGAGAGCATTGCCTGTAGTGACACCGTGTGGCGTGGAGGTTTGGTGGTGACACTGACCTTTCCAGAAGGTCTCTTTGTTGCCATACAGCTCACAGAAGGGAAATGGTGAAGCTCTGGCTTTCATGATGTCTGTATATTCTTTACTATTTAGAAAACCAAAGAAGAAAATAACCTTACAATTGCTTCTGAAAATGATAAGATTAATGTCATAATAAGATGATTAAGAATAATGAAAGCAACAGCCACATAATACAATTGCTGAAGAAAATGGATGCAACCGATTGCATATCACCATACCATTCTTAAAATTTCTAGATTTATTGCTTAATCTGGATCGACTTTTTTAATCTTGCAGACTCCAGAGTCTTTGGTGGACAATAATGGATCTTAAAATTGAAGCAGTAAAAGAACGTGATAAAAAGCTACCTAGCTATATGGCTGTGCTTTGCAAAGCAAACCCATATTAATGAAATAATATAACTATACTAGCAAATCAAGTTAGACATACGAAGTCCCTGAATTGAAGAATAACCTGCAGTTGCTGACAATAAAAAACACCAATTCGATTGGAAAAGCATATATACTGCCCCAGACACGCACCAAGAAGATTACTTTTCGTCTTTTTTCTTTGGGTCTCTTGTATAAGTAGTGTTACAGAAAATATCAAACTGGGGATTGCTTATTAGTGGCAGAATTCACGAGAAGTTGCAGAACATCTACCTGTGTTTTAAGAGAAGCGATGTAATCGGCCGTTTCTCTAAGCAAGCAGGAGGTGTCCATTGATTTCCCACCAGGCACCAGGCTTTGAAGCTGCTTTGTACGCGTTTTAACTTGCCTTGCACTCGATGAGTTTGCAGAACCCTTTCTCTTAGAGCACAACAGTCTGTATAATGATTTACTGTACTTGTCTCTAAATGCATTCGAACTCACGTGTTGGTGCAGATGCGCTCGTTTCAAACGAGAATGGCACCTCGCCCTCTGAGCAATTAGGGCTTGGAACTGTTTATGCCCCACGATTTTTCTGAGTGCAAGACTGTTTTCCTTTTCACCAGAGATTCTGTTGAGAAGGGCGCGGCTCCATGCTGCGCGGTTTACAGTGAGAGCAAGGGATACATCCGCTGCCAATTTAATATTGCGAGCTGAGCGTTCAACTTGTTCTTCCGAGCCTGGATTGCTGGTGGTGGGGTTGTTAAGGGCATTCAGGGCCCCAACAAGGCGCTTCAGATATAGATTTCTCAAGGTCACGTCTCCACTTGAATTCATGGCGATGATATAAATATTAGACAAATTCTTGCTAATCAGAAAGAATAATAATCTCGACAACAGTCTGGCCTAAAACATATCATAGAGCCGTGCAGAGAAAGAGAAGGAAATCTGGCGTACCAGAGGAAAAGCATCGGCCCAGCACGATCGAAGAATGCGTGCGTGTACAGCAGACTGCGATAGGTTTATACACCAAGGCCGACAAAGAATGTAAGGCCTTTAATGGCGGTTTTCAAGAACAAAGTACTTGTTAATATATTTAAAAAGAAAAGGAATGCATGAAGTAGGTTGTGCAAGGAAGAACATGCCATCACACTTCTTATCATTTCTCTTCTAACTACTGGAGAAATTTTGTCTCTGCTACCCAAAACAACAACCGTTTACCTTTTCGTTTGCGAATATAATTTAGAATAGACTATTGATTTTACATTCCCTGGCTTCTCCCCATCTAAAGCAACCGTTTGAAATGAAATTTTAGTTTAGGAGAGGAAGATGACCAACCACCATCCCACGATAGTTGAACCTTATGGCGTCCCAAGCACGTTAGCTTTTCTAGATTTCAACGCACTCATAATCAAACATTGATGCCAAACGAGTCCAGCTAGATTGATGATAACTCTGTTATTTTGTCGCATTTTTCTTAAGTCAATTGAAAGTAATAGTATATATTCATTATGCATTGTGTATGGATTGAATGGAAAATTTTGGAAAATGTTTTCATGGATTTTAGGCTTATTATCTCATCAGTTTTGGATAACTAATACGCATCTTCCATATTACTTCAATACTATTATTCGTAAGATCATCTTTATTTGCACATGGTTTGCCTGGAAATTGTTATTGATGATTGATGGTGGTTATATATAAATTTGAGGTTAATGTGATTAACTTCTTAATTTAATTGAGGATTTTTCTTTTTTTAATATTTTTCTTTTGTACAATTTTTTGGGTGTTGGATATCATTTCATGCATTATTTATATAGACTTGTGAATCGTATTTTTATATAATTTAATATAAAAAGTGTATTATTCATCATAAAATTTTATCACTTAAATATTCTATAAAATATATATATGATGAGATAAATGCATGGTCTCCATGAAAGTAATAAAATATATATTGAATTTTAAAAATTAATCATTGTATGACTTCTCTTAAGAAAATTAATCACGAAATTCAAAAAACAATTATAATACACTTATTTTGAATTATTCACATTATGTGTTGAATTGTAAATAATAGATTTATTAGTTTCAAGATCATTTTGTATGGAATTAATTTCTATATTTTTAATGTAGGACATTCTTTTCATGTAGCCTTACAAAACCATGAGTAACATTCAATAGTAAGTAAGTTTTATTATATATTAACTATGAATTACTACAATTTTCCTATTTGTACTATTATATTGCTAATTGTATTTAAACAACTCAATAAATTTCAAAATTAATTCATAAAATTTACTATAAAAATAATTAGTTTTATGAATGAAGTGCATGTGTCTAACAATTTTTTTGATATTAGATAGAAATATGATTCCAAAGCTATGATGAATGTCTATGAAATGAATTCTTTAAATTTTGTATTGACTCTATACTTTGTAAAAAGATAAGTTCATGGTCTTGGAGTATTCCTTTGAGCCTAGAATTGTCATTGTGTATAGTGGAATTCTATTATTTTCCTTGCCCAATGTGCATCTTTGTCGTCTGCCTTTTTTTGGTAATCATGATATTTAATTATACCTTGAAATATTTTTGAGTATATTGCAAGGAGACAAGTTCTCCTAAGTCAAAATTTAAAAAGGTTTGCAAATATTCAATGATAACCAATAAGGGCTCTAAAATGATGATTGTAAATTCATTACTCATTTTGAAAAATTAAATTGATATGTAACTATTAATTACTCTTTCAATATTTTAGGATGAGAGAGAATATATATTATAAATTTCTTAAAATGAATAATATTGAATGGATTCAAATACTAGCATATGACTTAGTTACCTCAAGGAAAGATGACAAAGAATCGTTACCTCATGATCCTAGAAATATTTTAAAGTTAGTAAGCAATCAAATTTATGTGGCTAATTTAATTATATAAGAGTAGGTGCATATTTGAATATGATGGATATATAAACAAGAATTTAACATATAATTATATGAATATATAAAAATAAAATAGATGTTAAATGAATCTAAATATTTATTTAGAAGAAAGAATTAAAAAAAAGATAAATTAACCCCTTTATATTAAATTATACTATTTATAAATATAAAATTTCCTTAAATTAAACACATAATTAAATTTCACCATTACCAAATTGTTCATCATCATTCTTTGATAGGCACAAGTCTAGACTACATCTTCCACTACTTTTGGAACCGATGTGGACTGCATAATTAGTCTTTTATCCCCTTTCTTTCTATGTTCTTTTATAGTATTCATAACATTGGGATCTTTTGCTATTTTGAATTTTCTCCATAGTTGAATATCATTTTCCTTGGTGGTGGAGGATTTAGCTTATTTCTTATAGGCTACCTCATCCGCTCAATACATGAAGGTTCTCTTTTCTCAATATCAGTGGTAAGAAATTTCAAATATAAGAATAAAGTCTATTGATGTTCTTTTGCACCATTTTTGTGTTAGGGAAAAGAAGGTGTCTCTGTTGGGAAATTTTGATCATCTTGGAGAAGCCTCCAAGAATAGTAGTGCCTTTGGTAACTTTTAATTTCATTAAATTTCCTCAAAGACATGTACAACTATGCCACAAAGCAGAATTAGACATAGTGCATTTCCCACATTAATCATTCTGAGAGAAGTACATGTAAATTCAGTTTCAACAACTTGCATAAACAGATTCAACAAACAAAACCAATAAATATGAAAGATGGAATATAAGACTAGAACACACATATTTACGTGGGGAAAACCCTTTAGGGTAAAAAACCCCACACTCAAAAAGCCCAGATCACCATTGTATTATACATGCAATAGAAAAGTTACAAATACAACTCAAGCACTAAGCCTTTATAGAGATTACATCACATGCTTCATTCTGGGGACAAACTGGACATCATAACCCCTTATATGATCTTCACACTATTACAATACCTTCTCATAGTATACAATGTAGATCCTCTCTCTCATGGACCTCTGATCAACCTCTCAAGTGTTTACAATCCTCACTTTGTTATAACACTCTCTCACAATATACAGAGCAAATTCACATAGGGGGAGATTTCACATTCGGTCCACAGAGAGAGAGTGGATAAGTTACCACCTTCATAACAAAATTTCCTTCTCCTGCTCCAACCCTTGACTCTCTCTCCCTGCTCAACCTCATGGCCTCAACCTTCTCTCTTCAAGATACCATGTGTGGAGACATACAAATTTAGTTTCCAATTGTTACAAAAGAAAAATTATCAATTAGCAATTACCATATCAACTAACTCTCACCCCTCAGGTCAGCTAAACAACTCCATGTTGTAGTACCAATTTTCTAGTCAATGAGAAATTAGAATTTACAATGTAGTTACATGATTATTAGGTGTTACAACTATTAGCTCCAAATTATAAATGCTGGTCCAAAGAATCATTGATTCACAACAACGATGTGAAATCAACAAATGAATCCATGCTACATGTCAGCACATCATTCATTCATCATTGTTTAACCATCGCACCATTCCCATCTCTTAACTACACCACTGCAAGCCCTACGCATGACTGTCATGGGATGGCAGGTCACCTATCACCATATCGCCAGCTCGTAGCCCTCTTGAGTGCACTCAATGGTACCGAAGTAAAGGTAGAATTGTGAGATACAAATGTTTCCCCACTCTACCTCTAGACAGGTTAAAGATACCCACGGTATAGCGGTATCACTACACTACCACTAGACAACCAACATGCTACCACAGCATGGCGGTATACCATGCTACTGCTAGATAGTTGACGGGCTTCCGTGGTATGGCGGTATACACCGCACTACCATACCTCAGCTAGAAGGCTCCTGTGGTATGGTGGTATACCGTGCTACTGCTCCTCTCTTACAAACACTTGGTGGTACAATGGTATAGGCATGAAGGTAACACTTAGACAATTCAACCAAACTTTTCAATGGTCACACCAACATTTCTCTCTGAGAGGTTTAGGCCAGTGGGATTGAGGCACACAATTCCACAATCTCCCACTTGACGAACATCACACTAGCACCTACAGAGCACTCGGGAACTATTGAGATTACACTGACACCAATAGTTCAGACCCTACTATGTCCAAGTCTCTGTTCAATAGCATTCAGGACACCCAATCAAAATTTTCCATAGATAATAGTCTACCAGACAATCTGCAACAAAAATCAAGTATCCAACTACAACTAACTGTCCAATATTGCAACCAATCATAGTCTTCCTTGAAACCACATAGATCTCAAACATGCTCTCATTCTCCATCAATACTTTTACACGAACATCTAAGATGTCCACCGTTCAGGAAATAATCCCTATCATCTTCCAACATTCCACCTATGAAAGAAAGGCACACGCTAAGGTGAATAAGCACCAGTCCAATGAACACAAGCAAGAAGATCCCAGTGATATCAACAACAAGATACTACCATCACTCTAGAAATAAGATAAAAAAATCAGCTAGAACAATAATTGGACTGACTACTTCCATCCAACTGATAAACCCACGTGACTGAAAAATAGCACCCATAGCAAGTGCTAGAACATCCAATCATCCACACCTTAAAGGTATTGAACATTATTAAACTCGTACCACCAACATAACCAACCCATGTACTCCAAAAGAAAGCTCCATGTGCCAACCAGTCGAAGAAGATAAAACACATTTAGGAACTCCCACTACATGGGTAACGACAAATCTAAAAGATGAAAGGCATAACAAGTCTACCAATGATAGCACATAGAAAGTGTAACCATGTAGCATCAAGGACTCAAATCCACACAGATATGTACAACCTAAAAATTAATAACCCGTAAGAACAACTCTCGCCACAAGTCTTCATAGCTTTCCCAAGTTCTCCACACCCAACAAAGGAAAAAGATTAAGAACCTCCATGTCATCACCCAAGAACATGAGTGAAAACACATGACCAAAAGCTAGTGATCATTACAGCTCTAACCAAACGTCAAACCAATGTAATGTGAAACCAAACATCTAGGAAGACTACCAAGACCAAAAGGAGCACCTTTGCACATCATGAGCCTATAGAAAACCCTCCTACATACACCTCTAAATACCATGTCAAGTATGATCTCCTTCAAAAACCCCAAGACAAGCCATAGCAACACCCAATCGTTCAAACACCAAGATCAAACATATCAAATGTAACATGTAAACAATCATGGATGTAAGCCTCTCAAAGAAGATCAAATGACTTCATTTCCCATATCAGGAAATTAGCCCATAAAGCATCTCCTACTAGTTCTCATTAGTAGATGATATAACACAAAAGGTCAAGGAGATAAACCATGATGTACGTCTTCCAATATGAATCCTCCAGAACCATTTAAACAACAATTCAAGATCCATATAATGAAAGGAAGCATAAAACACATTTGAAAGATACAATGGGAAAATACCTCTCAAATTAGACTTCACTGCTGAGCAAACCAAGAGTGGGAAAAGAAAAATGCTCCTCCAAGATATACAAGCCATCATGACTAATCCAAGAGAAATCTCCTCATAGGTCTCTATTGAACTCATGTTCAACCAAGGTGTAGGCTCCTCAAACTTTTTGTTGAAATATCATCAATAGCAACCATCAAATACAACATCACCTCATTCTCCATGTATCCGTGAGTACTGGAAACCAATCATCTCATGCTAAAATCCAAATGCATCACTGCACTATCATGAAGTATTAGGCAAATAATCAAAGCACCCAATACACAAATAATTACCAGACCATTTTCAAAGCTCCAATCATTTGAATCAGGAACTTATCATGAAATCATGACCTTACCATCCCCCTTGGGAGATACCATGCTCCAAGTGAACATACCATGGTCTCAAGTGCAATGCACAATGTCAAAACTCTAGTTCATAAGCAAGAGTATACCATGACATAAAGAAAACAAACTCAAAACCAACATCACCTGTCAAGCACCACCAACACCTCAGCCAAAGACTCCAAATGTCCTCCATGGTTCCAAGAGGTTGCACATCCTCAAATAGTGTCCATGCAAATGTGAAAGAACCCTTCTGTAGCAACAAGATCTAAGAGTCCTTCCTAGAAACATCTACAACACCAAAGAAGATTATTCACCACCAAGTGATGAATCCACAGTCACTACTAAAGCTCCCACTGAACCGTGACACCTGAGCTCTCCAAGCATCATGACCAAACATATGCTAATTTGAAAATCCTTCAGGTCCACTCAGCAACATGTCCATTTGACAAAAATACCAAGAAGACAACACCATCACTATCAAAACCTTACACCAAAACACGTATCAAGCTCTTCATGACATCATGATATAAATGCTACAGGTCCCCATAGCCAACTATTTAGGTACTCTACATCATCCATCCTCTCATCCTGAAGCAACCACACCAATGCACAAGTGACCACATACAAGGCCAGCTAATAGATCTGCACCATCACATATTCAAACCTTGTGGATATTGACAATCCACTTTCAAGTTGTCCCACTGCAAACATGTAGGTAAATATAGCCCACAACATTGCTCAACCCGTAGATTCAATCACTGAAACATGCAAACTCATTATAACATTAGTAATCGTAAACTGAGATATCAAACAAGATAACCATGTAGACACCAAGACTCCAACACTAGATCATGACCAAATCCGATTTTCCAAACATGTCCACAATGAGCACCATAGTCTACGAATCCATCAAGCAATCAACAAGTTTTCTTGATCATGTAAAACTTGCAAAAAAAATAGAACATGCAAGAACAACACATCCTTAAAAATAAATAGTAGTTCAAGAACCCTAGGCCAATTTCAAGCCGACTCCAAAACCACCAATATGCACATGCATCTGAGAAAGATATAGGCTATTTCAAAAGCTTTGAAATCATCCAATGATTAACTCCATAGCCTTCATGCATTTGAGGTTAATGAAAAACAATGCCTTCCAACACTAGGAAACACCACCCAACATAAGCACTCTCTTCCATGGCTAAGAAACAATCCAAGCTTCTCCATATCACCAAGGAGCCTCTCACACAGACACCCAATATGAAATATTTCTTGCAACACAACCACGAAGTAGAAAAATTCCACCTTATACATTAAGGTTATATCGCTGCCAACTAGGAGACACAGATCACAACAATTCTACATGACCAACTCCTTTTTCTCCATCTTCACCATTCTTCAAGCTGTGTGTTGTCTTTGAATACCACAAGACTTCCACTCATCAAAGGATCAATACATCAGCAAATTCCTCCAGATTTCCTCAAGCCTAACAGACTAAGAAATCTTCATAGGAGAAATACCTAGAGCCAATAACCAAAAGAAGGATCTGATACCACTTGTTGGGAAATTTTGATCATCTCGAAGAAACCTCCAAGAACAGTAGTGCCTTCAGTAACTTTTAATTTCATTAAATTTCCTCAAAGACACATACAACTGTGCCACAAAGCAGAATCAGACACAATATATTTCCCACATTAATCCTTGTGAGAGAAGCACATGTAAATTCAGTTCCAACAACTTGCATCAACAAATTCAACAAACAGAACCAATAAATATGAAAGATGGAACAAAAGACTAGAACACACAAATTTACGTGGGGAAAAACCTTAAAAGTAAAAAATCCCACACTCCAAAAGCCCAGATCACCATTGTATAATTCATGCAATAGAACAGTTACAAATACAACTCAAGCACTAAGCCTTTATAGAGATTACATCATGTTTCATTCTCGAGACAAACTAGAAAACATAACCCCTTATATGATCTTCACACTATTACAATACCTTCTCATAGTATACAGTGTAGATCCTCTCCTTCACAGACCTCTGATCAACCTCTCAAGTGTTTACAATCCTCACTCTGTTACAACACTCTCTCACAACATATAGAGCAGATTCACATAGGGGGATATTTCACATTCGATCCATAGAGAGAATGGATAAGTTACCACCTTTAGAACATAATTTCCTTCTCCTGCTCGGCCTCACAACCTCATCCTTCTCTCTTTAGGATACCATGCGTGGAAACATACCAATTCAGTTTCCAGTCATTACAGAAGACAAACCATCAATTAGTAGTTACCATATCAGCTAACTCTAACCCCTCAGGTCGGCTAAACAACTCCATGTCATAGCACCGATTTTCCAGCCAATGAGAAATTATAATTTACAATGCAATTACATGGTTATCAGGTGTTACAACTATCGACTCCAAATTATAAATGTTGGTCCAAAGAATCATTGATTCACAACAACGATGTGAAATCAACAAATGAATCCATGCTATGTGTCAACACATCATTCATTCATTGTTGTTTGACCATCTCATAATTCCCATTTGTTAACCGCACCACCGCAAGCCCTACACATGACTGTCGTAGTGTTGTGCACACATGCCCCACCAAAGGTGAGAACCCTCTTTTTTTCTTTTGCATCTCTGCCTCTTGGCTTGGTCAAATTTTGGTTTTGCTCTTCTTGGGAGGTTATTTTGGGATTAAGTCTAGACTAGGTTTGACGGTGGCAATATTTTGAGGCTCTACAGGGAAATTAGCCTATCTTGTAATTTGAAAATAGGGATTTTAAAATGAATTTTCAATGTTATATGTAAATCTTTTTGCACCCATGGATAGAGGATGAAAAATTAGGCGAGGCTGTTTTTTGAACTTTTTGAAAATTCCTTCTAGAAAAAAGTTATGGAGTTTAGGGGATTTTGACCCTGCTCGGAAAAGGGGGATTTCCGTCCATGATGGAAATCCTAGAAATTTCCATTTTGAAATTTCCAAGACCCTCAAAATCCCAAAATTTTCCAAAAATTGAAATTTTCTTTTTTTGCACCCATGGATAGAGGACGAAAAATTCGATAGGGTTGCTTTTTGAATTTTTTGAAAAATTCTTTCTAGAAAAAAAGTTATGAGGTCTAGGGGATTTTGACCTTGTAGGGAATTCAGGTATTTCCTCTCTATGCAGAAATCCCCGATTTCTGTCAGCCTCTTGATTTTCCATAATTGTTGCATTTCAAAGATTTTAGCATCCCGAGGAATTCCCTCACCCTAGGAAATCTCTGAAATTTCCATCACCCTGTCATTTTATCGAGAAGGCATATGAAATCATTGCTAATTTCCATCCTTGATGGAAATCCCCGAATTTCCTCCATGGCCCGATTTCTGCGAAGGCCTCAAAATCCCTAAAATTTTCCAAAAATGGAAATTTTCGTTTTTTTGCACCCATGGGTAGAGGATGAAAAATTAGGCAGAGTTGTTTTTTGAATTTTTTTAAAATTCCTTCTAGAAAAAAAGTTATGAGGTCTAGGAGATTTTGACCTTGCAGGGAATTTGGGTATTTCCTCTCTATGCGGAAATCCCCAATTTCCATTAGCCTCTTGATTTTCCATAATTGTTGCATTTAAGAGATTTTAGCATCCTGCGAAATTCCCTCACCCTAGGAAATCTCTGAAATTCCATTGCCCTGTCATTTTCCTGAGAATGCATATGAAATCATCGCTAATTTTCATCCCTAATGGAAATCCCAAAATTTCCTCCATGGCCTGATTTCCGTGAAGGCCTCAAAATCCCTGAAATTTCCATGCCCCCCTCAAAATCCTGAAATTTTCCAAAAATGGAATTTTTTTCCTGAAATGCAATTTTTTCTTGAAATTTTAAAATGTTCTCAGTAAAATTCTTGAGGATTGAGGGAAAAAATTTCAAAATAATTTTTCCAAGAAATGGAAAATTTCCATAATAAAGATATGAAGTTTTTTTTTTTTAAAGGCCAAAATTTTATTTTAAGTTTAATTTGGATTGGATTTTTAACATGTGAGCAAATAATGATGATATTTGTTTTTTCAGGATTAAATAAATCAAAAGGGGGATTTGCATATGGATTCGTGCTAAAAGGGAAATCTAGAAGAGTTTAATTCAAATATTAAAAGTGGGGCCTACATAAGAATCCGTGCCCAAACTGTCTACTGCTGGAAGGAGTTTCTGGAAGACATGTGAAGCTGATTTCATCATCCAATCAGAATTTTCATTAATGACAAGGCGGCATAATATTGTTTTCTCATTTTTCCAAGATGTAACTACTTTTATGTAATTGAATGATGATGTACCATGAGCTCCCAAATTAAATGTAACTGTTGGATGCTTCTAGAAGTGTAATTTATGCCATTGGATTGATTTAATCCTGGCCTATGATTCAAAATGTAATTTTCTATAAAAGGCCAGTGCCTTTTCATTTGTAAGAGGTTAGATTGGGTTAGATTTTAGATGTAAAAGCCATAATTGGCTAAGTTAGGAGTTAGATTCTGCAAGTTAGTAGCTGTAGTAGAGGAGATAGACTGGAAATTGTTATGTAATACTGGAGAAGTAATGCAACTGAGTTGTTGATTTGGAAAACTTTGTATTTATCTTTGACAGTTTATGGTTTCTTGTTCTCAATTCTCAATGTTAGATGTTAGATTTAAGTTCTTTTGCAATAATGGTAAAATGTTAATGATGTTGATCGATCTCTGGTCCATACTTTTAGCAATTTGTTGATTGTAAGTTGCTGTTTAAAGTTAGTTTGGGCCTTATTTTGTGCTAAGTTCAACTATGGATGCTTGTTTACATTGCGCCAGTTGTTGGGTATGTGATTGAATGTTCAAAGTCTGAAAATATTTCCTTAGAAGATTGCACCATTTCTATGGAGTTGTAGGCTTGTCCTTGATCAAATAGAGATTGGTTTCATTGGGAATTTGTCCATCTGTAGCATTTATCATTGTTATGATTGATCTTAGGTTTTAGTCTTAGAAATCTCTTTAAAACCCTTATCTCTTTTGTTGTTTATTTTGAATTTGCATTAGTTTTAGGAATAAAAGAATCACCATATTGTTGCATCTTATGAAAGTACGCTTCCAGCATGTTGTTCATTTGTAAGGCCCATTGTGATTACCAACATTTTCACATATTATCTGAGTTGTTTATGCATTGTCAAGACTTGACATTAGAGACCTCGGGGTTATCTCTTGAGGCTTGCTGATAGATATTTACCTTTCAAGAGAGATAGGATTTCCATATTCCGTCTAAGTTGTTGCTATGTAGAAAACACCATCAACATGTAGGATGGTGGGTCACCTACCACCATACTGCCAGCCCGTATCCCTCTTGAGTGCACCCAATGGTACCGCAGTAAAGGTATAACCATGAGATACAAACGTTTCCCTGCACTACCACTAGATAGGTTGAAGACACCTGTGGTATAGCAGTATCATTGCAGTACTACTAGACAACCAACAGGCTCCTGTGGCATGGCAGTATACCATGCTACCACTAGATCTAGTTGATAATCTCAACCTTTGATTTTTCTAAGCATGTTTAATTATTTAATTATTTAATTATTATGGGATTTATTTGTTGAAGATAACTTAAGAAAGAGTAAAAAATGGAAAGTTTCTATTATAGGTGGAGTTGTGTGTGAAGGAAATTTCTATTTCATGTTGAGTTTGCATGAAATATAGAATTTCGGACCTATGCAGTTATATTTTGGTAAGTGCATCTTTTGCATGTGCAAGATTAGTGAAGAGGATGTTGACACATGAAAATTTTAAGCATCCATATTGATGCTCTATAATTATTATCTTGCTTGAGGAGTTGTTGAGAGAGGAGAATTTTTCTTTTGTAGGTTATGTTGTCAAATTTTCTCTAGAAGAGAAAGATGTAATCTTCATGTTAAGTTTGTGAGCTTGCAAGTGTATTGTAACCTTTTCTTTGTAGATTAATACATTGGTTCAATTCTTTGGAGTGTGGGATTTTTTACCAGAAAGGATTTTCCCCATGTATATCGATGTTCTTTCTCTTCTATCTATATTTCTTCTATTATTCTTCTTTCTCATTCTTGAAATGTTAATTTACATGTTATGCTATCAAAATATTCTTAGATATGTAAACTACATTATGTTTCCTCTAAGTGTTAATGGTATGGAAATAAACTATGTTTGTTTCTATTTTAAGGCATAGTAGTATATGTGCTTGTATAAGGTTTTTGAAATTTGATTTATTTAAAGAAGTATAAGATACTGAATGTTCATACTAGTTTGCAAAAGGCTTTTTGAGTTTGTATTTTCCTTTCATTTAAGTATGTGCAACTAATTCATACACATTCAAGGTGGCCTTATAATTTAACTATATATTTGGGTG